>JBBPBX010031110.1:10395-34743 GCA_038048925.1 Garcialebias charrua | reverse complement strand
AAATTAGCTTCTTGTGAAATCAAAAAGGCGTTCAATACAGAAACAACTGGACTTTATTTGTAACAGAAGACGTTTAGCTTCCCATCCGGGGAGCTTTTTCAATTCAATGAAGCAGGCTGTGAGAGAGTGAAGTTATAAACAGGCTGAGATGACATGCACCAACCTATGTAAATTGAAAGCTAACACACACACATACTTGAGATAACATATATGTGACACATTGAAAGTTCAGCATGTGGAAGCAGGGCTTACAGAAGACACACACACATCCTACTGTATGTAAATTGACAAATCACACCTCACAACCTCAACTTCTTGTGAAATGTTTTTTCTGCATTATTTCTTTTTAGGCTCACGTTAAGTGAAAGCGATTTATTGATCAAACATCGCAACAATCAATTTAAAGTTTATTAGCGTCTACATTTTTTAGTAAGGGTCAAGTTGGTGACAAATGCAGGCCTCGCAGTTCTCCTGGAAAATACCCAAAGATGAGCCAAATATGCAGCTAATCTGATTGGCTTTCTTGATTGATAATAAATAAAGAGTGGAAAAAAGCCCCATCTACAATCTAATTTTAGGTCAGGCCTAAGATGCCTTTTCTTGTCTCAGATCTACAGTATCTTCGGATGGAGGCTGATGTTAACCCACCACTGTTATACCTCTGAATTGCAAGGAGAGGTCGGTGGATGTTGCTTTGGACTGTAATGTTTGCAGAAAACAATGTGATTTGTAGAGGGAGTATGGAGCAGGTGGAAGAGAGCCTGGAGAAGTAGTTATGCTCTGCAGAGAAGATAAATTTAAAAATTATACTCAAAATTTTAAGCTTTTGCAGAAAAAATAATATCTGGAATTTTGAAGATTTGGGGGAAACTTTTATTTATTTATTTATTCATTTTAAAAAGATAACAACAAAAAATAAAAGAAAAAAGCAATACAAACAATTACAGTACAACAACAACAACAACAAATACCGTACAGACAATTTAAAATGAAATACAAACAATTTAAAATGAAAGGAGCAGAAAGAAGAAGGAATCTTATCATATCTGCTCCTACTCTTGACACAATTAGTTTAACAAATGATTATTTACAAGTAACATAACAAAATGAATAACTGTAGATTATTCAAATACTAATAGTACATACATCTTAACATTTTAACATTTCTTATAATTATTCATTGAAAATGTTCATGAAACTGACGAAGTTGCTAGAAACTTAATGTAAAAATCACCGAATTTAGTTAAAGGGGACCACAGATGCAAAATTCACTTTTTAATGTTTTTTTTACTCAACTTTGGGTATTTACTTCATAAAAAAACAGTCCTTGTGCCAAAAAAATGCACCCAGTGGTTTATTTACTCTAAGTAGATTTATTTATTTTTGATAAATACACCTGGATTCACACTTCCTGCAGTTATTGACGTCACAAGCCGTAGCCAATCACCTCAAACCTGAGTCCAGCCCCTCACCTAGCAACCCCTGGTTAGGCTCAACCCACTTCTGTATTAAACACATGACTGTTGTTTTTCATGATTTCATCTCATCTTTTGTTTATATGTTCTTAATTTCATGTGTACAGCACTTTGTTGCAGCTGTGGTTTTTTTAAATGGCTTTATAAATAAAGTATAATTGTTATTTTTATATTTTAGTTCAATTTTTAGTGTATTTGCGATCGCTCCCAACGCGCAGCCGTCAAAAATTAAACGAGCGGACCCCCGGCGTAGGGACCAGCGGCAACGGGACCCTCTTCTGGCGGATGGAGCGGAGCTTCAATTGTACAGCCTCGCTGCTGCCCTCGCAGCAGCCTCGCAGCAGCGAGGACCTTCTCCTTACGGATTAATTTACGGGAGACACTTGGTGAACTTTGTTGTCTTGACTGGAACAGCGATAACTCCCAAAATCTCCGCGTGCAACGAGCGGAGCTGGCGAACACCGGAAGAGGAACAAGCTAACATTAGCTTCGGATTCGGGTGGTCTAATGCTAAAAGGAGCAGCAAATTGCGGCGCGCTCAGACGGGTTTCGGTAAGTTATCTTAAGCTAGCACTAACAGTAAGTCAAATGAGTAATAAAAAAAGAGCTAATTTTAAAACAACAACACATTACAGATACTGGCTGTTACAGAGGGCGTTAACAGATCGTTGAAGGGCGTGGACTTCAAGAAACCGGTCGTTCAAAACGAAAGTTAAAAATGGCAGAATTAAAAAGGGTATAATTAATTATCTAAGAATTATTTTGTGTATTAAAATGAATTAATATTGTCAAGATAGCACACAGACATAACATAAAAAATTTAAATACCTATATGTGGTCTCCTTTAAAACTTCAGCTTTTGTACTTTACACTGCTCTTTGATCATTATAATATAATGATAGAGTGCATATGCTGCGTCAGTTACGAAAAGGTTAAAGTAATATTAGGAAATCAAGCATCTTGTGTAAAAATGTGTCACAGGTAAATTTATTTGTCACCAATTTTTTAAAGGACAATTTATTTGTTCCTGAAAGCATATTTGCAAATTAACTGACAAAATCCTCCCATCCATCCATCCATTATTCTTTTCCCTCTTCTTCCATTTTGGGTTGTGGGGGGTCACTGGTGCCCATGTCCATCCATCACTGTGGGAGAGGCAGGGTACACCCTGGATAGGTTTCCAGTTACCGGTCATATATTACCAGTCATATTGGTCTGTGGGAGGAAACCAGAGTACCCAGAGAAAACCCACGCAGAAAGATAGAACATGCAAACTCCACCCAAAAAGTTCCCGGACCTGGATTTGAACCAGCAGCCTTCTCGCTGTGAGGCAACAGCTCTACCAAGTGTGGCGTTGTGCTGCTACTGACAAGATTTGTGTGACTTTTTAAAACAAAGCAGAATAACTTAGTCCAAACTGCGTTTAGAAGTGATTGATTTAAATAACTGATTTCTGTACAGTAAGAAATATAAAAGAACACTGGAGAACAATTAAAAAATATCCTTTTAGTTGGAACAATAGACCTTATTTGATAAACAATTACTTCAGCTATAAAAATGACACAATCAAAATACTTCTTGCTGTTTAATTTTTATGCTTTAAAAATTAATGACACACTGGTGTTACTATTTGATTTACACTGCAATGCATTCTGGGTAAATGACAGAGATTGGTTTCTCTGGCCCAAGCTTCACTCAGCTTGAATCTTAATTTTGGATATAGCTCTGAAGCTAATCCATCTATACGGCGTTGGCTCCAGAAATAATAAAATAAACATCACAAGTTGATCACATTTGATCTGTTTGACCCATATACAGTACATGTATTGTGCATAAGAACTATTACACATTATAACTTTATGGTCACATGTTCTAACGTTCTGGCCTTGACTCGTGTTTTAGTCTCTCATTACAAACGATGTACGTCATCGCTCCAGAATGCACTGCGCCAGTAAAATAATGGTGACTCCTTAAGTGACAAATTTAACAAACATGTCTAATTTTAAAGTAATCAGGAGTTTTCACGTCGCAAACAACAACTTGTGGTAGAAGAGAAATAACATTTTAAGGTCAATATGTCCAGTTAGTCAGAGATCCCTTTAACAAAAAGTTACAGTAAAAACTGTGGAGCCCAACTTACGGTATATGGCAGACATATTCTAATAATTCTGTTCGTTGTACAGTGGAATGTTGTCATTAAGTGTTGTGGTAATGTGTGTGTGTGTGTGTGTGTGTGTGTGTGTGTGTGTGTGTGTGTGTGTGCGTGCGTGCATGCGTGTGCGTGTATCAGATGGAGAACTGTACACTGCCACTGTGGCAGACTACAGGGGGAACCGGCCGGTCATCTCCAGACACCTCAGTGAAGGTGGCCGAGTCGACATGAAGTTGGATGACACGTTAGGATGGCTTGAAGGTGAGGGCATTAACTCTCAGCTTATAACATGTGACACTCATATCATTTTTTCATTTTTTTATTTATTCATTTTATAAAAATTAATACATAACAAACACATGTATCTTATATAAAAAGAAAATGTAAAATGAAAGGCAGCAGAAAGAAGAAAATATCTTATTATATCTGCCCCTTTTCAAAACAATCAATTCAAACAATAATTATATACTGTATAAGTAATAAAAAAAATGAATGACTCATCTCAATTTTCAACATATTACACATTGAACTACTTCATACGTATTTCTTCAACAATTCACTCTTAATCATTTTTTTAAACACAAACATTGGCATTGCTTTTTTCACATCACACTCCAAGACATTCCACAATCCAACTCCCTGGACTGAGGTAGACCGTCCCTTCAAACTAGTTCTGTATTGTGTCTTTACAAATATGTCAGTTCCCTTTAGATTGTAACAGCTTCATCTTTTAACAAAATGTGTCTGAATATTTAAGGGTAGTGCATTGTTATGAGCTTTATACATCACCATTAAAATATGGTAATCTACTAAATCATGGAACATCAGTAATTTCAACTGAAAAAATAATACTGTACTGTATACTAGATGGATGACAGTAATGTTTTCTTGCAATAATCCTTACAGCTCTTTTCTGTAAAATAAAAATAGGTTTTGTAATAGTTTTACATGCTTTTCCCCAAACATCGATACAATAAATTAAATGTGGAACAATTATTGTGTTATACAACAAATACAACACTTTTTCAATAGGTCCCTAACCTTATACAGTACAGCAATGGATTTAGATATTTTCATTTTTACAGAATCTATATGTTTTTTCCAAGTTATTTTTTCATCAATGACAACACCCAAGAACTTAATCTCACTCACTCTACAGATCTCTCCATCCTCAATTGTAAATTGGACATCTGCAGTTTTCTTTTTATTACCAAATATCATATAATGGGTTTTTTCTAGATTTAATGATAATTTGTTTAGTTTAAACCAAGTCTGTATTTTGACAAACTCTTTCTTCATCAATTCCAACATCTGATTCATATCCTCACCTAAACAAAAGAAAGTAGTATCATCTGCAAAGAGGATACATCTGAGGAGTCCCGACACATTAACCAAATCATTAACATATAAAATAAACAACTTAGGTCCAAGTACAGAGCCTTGGGGAACTCCACAGGTGATATTACAAAAATCAGATCTTACATCATCAATCAGTACAAACTGCTTCCTATCTTTCAAATAACTATGTACCCACTGCAGCGCTGCTCCTCTAATGCCATACACATTCAATTTCTCAAGGAGAATGGTGTGATCTATTGTATCGAAAGCCTTTTTTAAATCAACAAATATACTTACACCATATTGTTTTTTTTATCAACATCTGTAGTTATTTCTTCCATAAACTCCATGAGAGCCATAGATGTAGAATTCTTTGCTCTAAACACATACTGACTATCACTTAAAATATCTTGCCCATCAACAAATTTGTCC
The DNA here is from genome assembly GCA_038048925.1 of Garcialebias charrua. Lineage (NCBI taxonomy): Eukaryota > Metazoa > Chordata > Actinopteri > Cyprinodontiformes > Rivulidae > Garcialebias > Garcialebias charrua. Next base: position 29,346 of record JBBPBX010031110.1, on the reverse strand, counting down.
AATCTGTTAACAAATAATTTTTCTAAAATTTTTGAGAACTGTGGTAATAGGTGTAGTGGCAGGGCTTTTGACTTGGAACCCGAAGGACGCGGGTTCGCGTCCCGGCCACTACACACCTTGGGGTGTCTATGAGTGCACACCTAATTCTCCAGCTCCCCGGGTGCTTTCTATGGCTGCTCACTGCACCACCTGGTAGGTGGTTGGGTTAAATGCAGAGACGAATTTCGTCTGTGTATGGGAAACATACGCAGATGACAGGAAAAGACATTATTATTATTATTAATAATGAAATTGGTCTGTAATTATTAAATGCACATTCATCACCATTTTTAAAGAGTGGAACAACCTTAGCTACTTTCATTCTGTCTGAGAATGTTCCTGTCGAAAAAGACAAATTACATATATATGTAAAAGGCACAACAACATGACTCATTATATCTTTCACAAACACCATATCCATGTCTGCCCAGTCCTTGGATCTCTTGTCTGAATTTTTTTTTAACTAGATTCATTATTTCCTCTTTGTCTGTTCCTTTCAGAAAAAAACTATTCACACAACCATTAATTAAAGAATTCACATCTCCATCCTCTTTAGGTATTTTAGCTGCAAGGCTATTTCCAACATTGACAAAATAATCATTAAAGCCGTTTACAATTTCTTTTTCATCATGATGTCCTCATTGTTCACCACAAAATACTTTGAAATACCCATTTTTACCTTGTGTTTATTCAGAACACTATTCATTACTCTCCATGTTGCTTTCATATCACCATTACTCTTATGTAGTAAATCACTATAATATTCCCTCTTTTGTTTTCTTATAATCCCTACTAATTTATTTTTATATATATATATCAGCTGTTAAAGGGATAGTCTGGTGATTTGTGTCTGTCCAGGCTAGGCTAGCAGCTAGCCCAGTGCCAGGGGATCAATTTTCAGGCTCATAAAACAAAACAAACCTCAACACTGTTGTCTCCGTTTTCTTGAACGAGCGGCTTGTCTTACTGTGTGAACGTTGACCTTCCGGAACTGCTGAACGTATCATTTGACTGAGAGTTGATCACATCTTTGGACTGATCAGATGATCTGATACATCCAGTGGCCTCAAGAGGACCATCAGCATATTTGCATCTGCATTCAACACTTGCTCTCCCTCAAGGGCGGATGTCTCCTCTCGGTCTCCACCTTGCTTTTGCTTTGTCTTGTCTGTGAAACTGTCTGAGAGCCTCTCTTCTACAAAATCTCTTCTACAAAATCTTCCGAATCATAACTATGGACTTCAATTTGGTCAGTTGGTCCCTCAACACAACTGATAACATTTCTTCAACAAGAAGACAGGCTGTAGGCGAGCCGATTTGCCCTGTTGTCATGCACACAGCTGGATATCTCATAGACTTGGAAGACTTGATGACGTATCTATCTCTGCTGTCATCTGTGGATCTTAAGGACGCATATTTAATTGGATTTATGATAACTGGTTCCTGCTTTTTGGATTTGGCTGGTTCCTGGTTTATCAACACACAAGGAAGACGTCGGCGGCTAATCTGGACTTGATCAGGCTGCCTGCCTAACATGATGGCTTGGTTCATGTCTTGAGAACCCAGACTTTGGCTGAATGGATTACATCTCGGGGATTTTCTCAGGCACGTTCCATTGGTATGGTCATTTTAATTTGGACATTTCGGAAGTGAGTGGACCGACACAGACTGAAGGTAGATGTCATTAAAGTTATGCCTGTCCCCAAAACAACGCGTGTTTATCTGAATTCGGCTCCCTGACTGGCCTTGACAGGCCATCTTATCTCAACACGCCTGAGAAGTTTTGTAAACCTGACGCTCTCACCCTCCCAAACCTTCTGCTGAGGAATTCCACTGTCTTTTCAGAGGAGTCCAGCTGAATAAGCATTCTGTCATCATTTCAGGACTCTGGATTCGCCTCTGGCCGTCCTCGGCAGCTCCCCCCACCACCCATGAGTGTGCACAGATCTCCAGAGGGAAACTACTGTATATGACCTGAGTGATATCTGAACTCTGCAGTGCCTCTAAGGGCTGGCATGCTCACCGCCTTTGAGTCCCCTTCCCCGCCCTCTGCATAAGGTGTGCGTCATTATGTGCTTGTGTGCGAGATTTTTTTTTCATTACCACATTTTTGACCTTCAAGCAGAGGTCAAAAATGTGTTAGGAATTTTTTTTGTCTCCAAACCCTATGTGTTATTTTTCACCACTTTTATTGTCTGTCCAACCGATCTCACTTGTAAATGAGTCTTCGAGGCTCATTGTGACTTATCTGTTTAAATAAAGGTTGAATGGAAAAAAATCTGTTCAACGCACACGTTTGGTCCCCCACTACTGAGCGGACATGGGGAACTATAAATACCCTCACTTTGTCTGTCCATACATTTTGTGAGCATAATACAGTAACTGGAAAAATAAGCAACATGGTGACTTCCATTCTGATGTGTGGCTGCAGCTAGTTGAACATTTGAGGAAACTATGCTTTTTAGTTTTTGTATTGCTTACATGTATAGTTTCCTCAAAAGATTGGGGTGGCTGAAAATTAATCTACGAGGACCAAGGCCACCAATGGCCCCTCCTGGCTCCTCCACTGCACCTGGTGATGGATTAAATGTATCCCTCGGTCGGAATCACCATTTGTATGTGCACTAACCACTCCTTTTGGCCTCCTGAGTGGCAAGGCAGCTCTAACCACCTCCAGCTGTTCTTGATTCTGGCTGATGTGGTCTGGTATTTAAGGCCCTGTGTGTCAGGTTTTCTCCGCTGGAACATTTCATACCATTCTGGTACAGTGCGACAGACTGAGTAGACTAACTAGTAGAACCTAGTAGACTAGGTTTTCTTGAATAAACCTACCGGTAATTGTGATCTCTTTCCTGTGCCTCTAGTTTTCCTGACTTACTCTGCTTACTCTGGGGTTTAAAAACTACAATACAGTAATTGTTACTATACTATAATACATTGTTCAACATATTGTTTTTGTACTACTAGTGCTTAGCGTATTTTTACTTTAATGTTTTCTTAGTTCATATCTTAGATCTTATTACTGTTTTTCTTTACAATTTATACTTTTGTTGGAAGTAACTAGGACCCTGTGAACACAATGTTGTTCCACCACATGTACCACATGTATGACAAATAAAAAAAACGTTGACTTTGATAACCATGTTACCCTCCGCTCTCCAGGATCCATCACTCTGCGCTGCCGCAGACAAGAAAAAAAAAACTCCCTCTGTTTTTCTCCGCAGTGTAACTCTTACCCACTTGAATATTTTTTTAATTAAATCATGAATGTTTACTTCATTCAGTGTTTAGTTATAATCTAGAAAAATATGTCTCAAAATCTACTAACATTCACTACTCAGACCCTTCAGTAACTGTTGATGAATCAGCCTGACCTCAAACACATTCACCTTCAGCACAGCTTTGTTTTCCTACAGATCCAACCTTCATCAGCTCCATCTTCATTCCCCATGAGGAGAAAATCTACTTCTTCTTCAGTGAAGTGGCCAGAGAGTATAACTTCATAGACAAGTTCACTGTGTCCCGTGTGTCTCAGATCTGCATAGTAAGTGTTAAACACTGCAGAGCTCTTTAAGAAAGTGTGTACTTGTATAAGGATTCATCACTAAATATACAGTTGGGAGTGTCCCAGAATTATCAAACACAGATACAGCAGGCTAGCTCATATACTAAGTGAACTTGTGACATCATTCTGCATTGTACCCGGTTCTTTTCCCCTTTCAGAGTGATGTTGGAGGTCAGCGGACTCTACAGCGACGATGGACAACTTTTGCCAAAGCTCAACTGTTGTGCCAGGCTGGCAGTGAGCTGCCTTACAATGTGCTCCAAGACATTGACATTCTTCCACCAGCAGAGGGAGCTCCTGCAGATGACACACTTTTCTATGGCATCTTCACCTCACAGTGGTAAGTAATAGGCCTTTCTCACATTGCAAATCTAACCTGATGCATAACCTCAGCTGAATAGAGAAAAATGATCCTTGTTTCGAGAATCTGGCTAATCTTTGTCCACTTCCAGCAAGACTGTTGTGTTCTTGAGACAATGACTTCAAGTTTCATGTCCCTAATGTTTGATTTCCATGAACCAGGGCTGTGAACTCTGGAAGGTCAGCAGTGTGCTCATTTCGTCTGGCAGAAATCAAATCTGTTTTCTCTGGCAACTACAAGGTCCTGAACAGGGACACGTTACAGTGGAGCGCACGCATTCAGGAGAAGGTCGCAAACCCGGGAGAGGTGAGTGTTCACTTCAAAATGTAATTGATCGGGGACAACACATCTCATCAGGTTCCTGGAATTATAAAGGGCATAATAAGCCTGCAGATAAACTACCTTTAAACCTCTAAATGATTTCATGTCTAAAATGTGTTGAGAAAATGGTAAGAACCTGCTAAAGACCAGATTTTTGTTTCCTGAGACCTAAAACCCTGGAACTGAAAGTGGGTGAACCTTTTTCCTGTTTCTCATCAACAGTGAATGTTTCTGAGTATTCTCATTATTCAGATCCATTTTTCTTCTGTACCTTTTTCATCACACGACTCATTCATCAGTTTTTGTTCTATTTTAACAATTCATGTCTCAAAACGTTCCGCTCATTAACTGTTGAGTAACTGTTGACGAGCTCAAAGCTCTGAAAATAATGAAGAAGGGGAAGGCAGTAGGACCTGATGACATACCAGTGGAGGTTTGGAAATGTCTTGGAGAGATGGCAGTGAGGTTTTTGACTCAAATATTTAATGGAATATTTGAGGGTGAGAAAATGCCTGAAGAATGGAGAAGAAGTGTGCTGGTGCCCATTTTTAAGAACAAGGGTGATGTACAGAGTTGTAGCAACTACAGGGGAATTAAGTTGATGAGCCACACGATGAAGATCTGGGAGAGAGTTGTGGAAGCAAGACTTAGACAAGAGGTGACTATCTGTGAGCAGCAGTATGGTTTCATGCCAAGAAAGAGCACCACAGATGCCATCTTTGCTTTGAGGATGTTGATAGAGAAGTACAGAGAGGGTCAGAAAGAACTCCATTGTGTGTTTGTGGATTTAGAAAAAGCATATGACAGGGTGCCAAGAGAGGAGGTGTGGTATTGCATGAGGAAATCTGGAGTGGCAGAAAAGTATGTTAGACTGGTACAGGACATGTATGAGGACAGCAGGACAGTGGTGAGATGTGCTGTAGGAGTGACAGATAGCTTCAAGGTGGAGGTGGGATTGCATCAAGGATCGGCTCTGAGCCCCTTCTTGTTTGCTCTGGTGATGGACCGACTAACAGATGAGGTCAGGCAGGAATCCCCATGGACTATGATGTTTGCAGATGACATTGTGATCTGTGGTGAGAACAGGGAACAGGTGGAAGAGAACTTGGAGAGGTGGAGGTATTCACTTGAAAGAAGAGGAATGAAAGTCAGCCGTAGTAAGACAGAGTACATGTGTGTGAATGAGAGGGAGGCCAGTGGAACAGTGAGGCTACAAGGAGCAGAGGTCACAAAGGTGCAGGACTTCAAGTACTTGGGGTCCACTGTCCAGGAAAATGGGGAATGTGGTAAAGAGGTGAAAAAGAGAGTCCAGGCAGGATGGAGTGGATGGAGAAAAGTTTCAGGAGTGATTTGTGACAAAAAGGTGTCAGCAAAGGTCAAAGGAAAAGTTTACAAGACAGTGGTGAGACCAGCTATGTTGTATGGTCTGGAGACAGAGACATGGACAAAAAGACAGGAGACAGAACTGGAAGTGGCAGAAATGAAGATGCTGAGGTTCTCCTTAGGAGTGACAAGGATGGATAAGATCAGGAATTTTTTTCAACCTTTATTTTTACAGGCTAGTCTCACTGAGCCATGAGGACTCATTTACAATGAGATAATCAGAGGTACAGCACATGTTGAAGAACTGGGAGATAAAGTTAGGGAGGCCAGACTGAGATGGTTTGGACATGTCCAGAGGAGGGACAGTGGGTATATTGGTAGAAGGATGTTAGAAATGCAGCTGCCAGGAAAAAGACAAAGAGGAGATATATGGATGCAGTTAGAGAGGACATGAAGGTAGTTGGAGTGAGGACAGAGGATGCAGAGGACAGAGTGAGGTGGAGGAGGATGACTCGCTGTGGCGACCCCTGAAAAGGGAAAAGCCGAAAGAAGAAAAGAATGGTAAATGGAGCTTATTTATATAGCGCTTTCCAGCCCCTTATGAGGGGCCCCAAAGCGCTTCACAGTACCAACCATCCACACATTCATACACCGGTAGCGGCAAGGTGCTTTCCAGTCCTACCGGGAGCAACTCAGGGTTAAGTGTCTTGCCCAAAGACACAACAACACATGGTGTGTGAACCGGGATTCGAACCGCCAACCTTCCGATCGGGGGACGACTGCCATTACCACTACGCCACGGCCGCCCCGTGAAGGGAAGAAGAAAGATGTCTCAAAACTTTCCGCTCATTCAGGACATTCCTGCTGTGACTTTTGATATTTGCACAGTTTTTACTTTTTGAAATAATGAGCTTCGTCGGCCATGTTTTTCTCACTGAAAATGAACAGCTCTCCATGTCCTTCAGACCCTTCGAGCTGTTTACAACCTTTTACTGCTCATTTCAGCTGTTGTTCAGGTTCAGCTTTTTCAGCTTCTTTTTGCTAATTTTAGCTTTTTCAACTACTTTTTAGGTATTTATCTGATCATTTTTCACATTTTTTTGGCTAATTTCATCTTTTTGTGCTTCGCTCTAATGATTTCAACATTTTTTGCTCATTTCAGTTTCTTTTTTGCTCATTTCAGATTTTTTATTTTCTATTTCTGTATATTTCAGTCTATTCTGCTAATTTCTTCTGTAGTCTGCTTTTCCTACACATTTCCGCTGTTTTTCTGCTGCTTTCAACTCTTATTTTTCCTGCTTTCAGCAAATGTCAGCTGTTCAAATTCAGCTCACATTAACAGTTTAGAGATTACGGCTTTTCAGCAGAAATCCTTCAGCAGTAAGCGTTCACGCTGGATTTAGGCAGAAAATGCTGTTTCTGTGTCTTGACTTGTTTTTCTTTAAACTCATGTTTTAGTTCTCTTGCGGTCAGCTGTATGAAAGCTGCAGCTTGTGTTTTATGCAGATGTGAGTTTGATGTCAGGTCAGTCTCGTGTGTTTTATACATTTTTGTGTCAAACTCAGTTTTTGTGTTTGTGCTAGTGTGGCCTGCACAATGCGTCAGATAACGCTCTGCGCTTCGTCAAAGAGAACTTTCTGGCAGAGGACAGCGTGCATCCAGCAGGAAAACGTCTGACCGTGGTGTCTGCTGAGCGCACCTACAGCCGCCTGACGGTCCAGAGGGTCCAGGGGGCCAACAGAAAGTTCTACACAGTCCTGTTTCTACTAACAGGTGCGTCAGACCCAGAAACACGGCAAACCTGGAAAGCATGTTTAATTCCTGATGGTAAAAGAAGAAAATGGCATAATGTGTCCATGTCTGTGTTTGTGTGCCTGTCTGTTAACATTGTTTTCCATCAACCACTGGATGAATTTTAATAAAAGGTTTAGAAAATAATCATTGGATGTACATCTAGAACTGATTTTATTTTAAACTGAGTTTATCTGACCTGACCTAAGAAGCTCAACAGCCAAGAGACCTCAATTTTACAAACTCTGAGCTGAACTTTAGTGTGGTTGTAGGCGAGTCATTCACAAAACATTCAGAGTGTGAGATCACGCATGGATTAACTTTAAAGGTTTGTCCAAAATGTATGCAGATCTGGTGTTTCTCAACAGGAGATGATCTTAGACTACGTTCACCCTGCAGGCAAACAAGACCCAAATCTGAGCTTTCTAATCCGACCCAGGCCTTTTTCATCTGTGGTACTGAATCTGATCCATATCAGGTGGTTTTTAGAGTGACCTCAGTCCAAACACTCATGTCTCGTGATCTGACTTCACCTCAGTGAGGGAGGAGGATGTGTATTTATCTGAGTATTGATGATATTTGGACCAACGCCACACAGGTAAAGCTCAGAACTCGACACGTCTTCAACTGCAGAACTAGGGATGAACAATTAATTGCATTTGCAATAATATCGCAATATGATAAAACAATATTTTCTAATCACGAAGGCTGCAATTTGACCGGTCACATGATCTGGTTTTGTGACTTGTGAGTGAACGGAGCACAGCAGAGCAGGGAGAGGGAGAAGTCAACACTGCACTTTAACCGGTTGCACAATGGTGTCAGGCTCGACCGAAGCTGATACATCTGAAAGTTTGGTACCAAAGAGGAGCAGCACGTCCGTTGTTTGGAATTATTTTGGCTATAAAAAAGAAGACACTGCTCAATGACAGGTATTGTGCAGAACCTGCCTTGCTGCTGTTGCTACCTCTCGAGGTAACACCACAAATCTTTATCAACACTTAAAAAAACACCACAAAACCATTTACGATAGTTGCATGGCTGGAATGCCAACAACCAGTGCTTCAACTTTAAGTAAGCAAAGTATCAGCCGACAGGATCGCTGACCGAACTGTTCCAAGGTATTACTCTGTATGAACATAATTCGAAACGGCGCGCAGAAATAACTTGAGCAATAACGGAGTTCATAGCGAAAGACATGATGCCCTTTAATATAATGACCAAGCCTGGGTTTATGGCTTTGGTAAACACAATAGATAAGTGGTACAGAATGCCCTCGTGCACACATTTTAGCCAAGTTTCTATCCCAGAGCTACGGTACATAAAAAAATGCAGAAACAGAGTTGCAGCAGAGTTAAAAACAACTGAAACAGATTTATTGCTTGTGTTTGTTGAAAAATACATGAGAAGAAGACATTGAAAAATAATTGCATATTAAATTGCAATATTGAGATTAAAAAAAATCACAATTAGAATATTTTCCTAAATCGTTCAACCCTGTGCAGAACACAAGTCCAGTTGTTTTAATTCGTCATGTCCTGGATGACTGAGAATCCACAGCAACATCTGTTACCAACAATGGTGTCAGATCATATCCATGCTAAAGTGATGGATCCATACTTTGGTTTGTTTCTACCTTCTGTTCATCGCTCCGAAACACAGTGCTGCACTGGAGGAGCTAAGAGGCCAAATTAAATAAACACTGGACTAAACAATTACAGCAGATTTTTGTTCTGATTGAAACACTCAGCTCATGCTAACATGTGTAGCCTCCATGGTGCAGCGTGCTGCCTGTGGCACCTTCTGCAGGTCGATTCAGAAGTGTGGACTGTTCACCCTGGAGTCTGTAGGAGGTCCCATTTAAATTATGAGAACGAGCACACAGAAACATCTGATGTGAGCTTTAAAACCTGCAGGGTGAACGCAGCCTTTTTCTAAAACTCTGGCATTATAAGCAGTGTGAGGTACGCATTACTAAAGGAATGATCTTATTTCTCTTTCGCTCAACGTATAAAAGGTTTAGTGCGGATCCCACAGCTGCTCAAGGTTGTTTTATGTAAGGTAATACGTGTCCATTCCTGTCTTACAGAGGATGGTTACTTGCACAAAACAGTGCTGCTGCCACTCGGGGCCCACATCATCGAGGAGGTCCAGGTTTTTGAGCCGCCGCAGCCCATCAAGAGCCTGAAGCTGTCTGTTCCCAAGGTATGCATGAGAGCTGAAAGACACTGATCAAGTTTAACGGTCACATGCACAACTTTATTAAACCCCCGGAACATTTTGAACATGCAAACAAAGGACTGTGATCGTCTGTTGTATCTGAGAACACCTGAAAACGAAGGTTTTACTCTATTATGCAGATAATCTGTAGTTTTTATGAAAGACCAGTCTTGTTATAGAACAACAGCTGACATTACATTTTTCTACCTTGCTCTCGACGGAGGCAGTCGCAACCCTTCCCTCTCCTGTCCTCCCCCCCCCCTGCTGCTGGCAGCTCCTCAGCTAAGCACCTCGAACGCAAATTAAGATGGATTGGAGGTTTGGGCATTCGATTCTACAAACAAGATCTCTACAGAAGGAACGGCACAAGGGGAGCCTTCCCACCCTCACAGAGTGACGGAGGATACGCCATGGATTCCGCCATGGATTCCGTGGATTCCTGGGAGTGCTCTGTGGAGGTGAAGAATCTTGGATTATATTGGATTATGATGGCAGCGCTTTGCTTTTTTTGGCGTTTGTGGAGCACTGGTCTATCGCAAAATGAGGGAGACTTCAGCAGGACTTAACTGCCTGGAGCACCCGATGTCTGGTCTGCGCCGTGACCTCGAGAAATCAGCTGTTTGTGAGCTTATCCAGAGGGTGAAACAGCTCACCCACGGATTTGGACTCTGGACGCTGTGGTCAACATCAGAAATCAGCTGTTTGCGAGCTTATCCAGAGGGTGAACAGATCACCCTCGGATTGGGACTCTGGTCAGCTGTGGTCAACATCTGAGGTCAGAGCTTGGATCAGTGGAAAAAGTCCCGAATTGGATTGGAACAGAATCGCCCTTACAGACTGAAGGCCACAGAAATTACAATGTGTGCCTGATGTGAAAATATTTGTTAATTCTTATCTGACTCCCTTGGAAACAACCTTGGAAAAGGCTGGATATCTAATTTCTCCTGAGATGTGCTTATCCATCCATCCATCCATCTTCTTCCGCTTATCCGGGGTCGGGTCGCGGGGGTAGCAGCCTAAGTAGGGAGGCCCAGACTTCCCTCTCCCCAGCCACTTGGAGCAGCTCCTCCGGGGGAATCCCAAGGCGTTCCCAGGCCAGCCGAGAAACATAGTCCCTCCAGCGCGTCCTGGGTCTTCCTCTGGGTCTCCTCCCGGTGGGACGTGCCCGGAACACCTCACCAGGGAGGCGTCCAGGAGGCATCCTAACCAGATGCCCGAGCCACCTCAACTGGCTCCTCTCGATGTGGAGAAGCAGCGGCTCTACTCCGAGTCCCTCCCGGATGACTGAGCTTCTCACCCTATCTCTAAGGGAGAGTCCAGCCACCCTGCGGAGAAAACTCATTTCAGCCGCTTGTATCCGAGATCTTGTTCTTTTGGTCATAACCCAAAGCTCATGACCATAGATGAGGGTGGGAACGTAGATCGATCGGTAAATTGAGAGCTTTGCCTTTTGACTCAGCTCTCTCTTCACCACGACAGACCGGTACAGCGCCCGCTTCACTGCGGACGCTGCACCTATCCGCCTATCGATCTCACGCTCCAGTTTTCCCTCATTCGTGAACAAGATCCCGAGATACTTAAACTCCTCCACTTGGGGCAGGACCTCCTCCCCGACCCGGAGAGGGCATGCTACCCTTTTCCGGCTCAAGACCATGGCCTCGGATTTGGAGGAACTGATCCTCATCCCGGCCGCATCGCATTCAGCTGCAAACCGCTCCAGCGAAAGCTGTAGATCACGAGCTGATGAAGCCAATAGGACCACATCATCTGCAAAAAACAGAGAAGCGATTCTAAGGTCACCAAAACGGATCCTCTCAACACCTTGGCTGCGCCTAGAAATTCTGTCCATAAAAGTTATGAACAGAATCGGTGACAAAGGGCAACCTTGGCGGAGTCCAACTCTCACCGGAAACGAGCCTGACTTACTGCCGGCAATGCGGACCAAGCTCTGACACCGGTCGTACAGGGACCTAACAGCCCTTATCAAAGGGCCTGGTACCCCATACTCCCGGAGTACCCCCCACAGAACCCCCCGAGGGACGCGGTCGAATGCCTTCTCCAAGTCCACAAAACACATGTAAACTGGTTGGGCAAACTCCCACGCACCCTCCAGGACCCTGCTGAGGGTGTAGAGCTGGTCCAGTGTTCCACGACCAGGACGAAAACCACACTGCTCCTCCTGAATCCGAGGTTCGACTATCCGACGGACCCTCCTCTCCAGAACCCCTGAATAGACCTTACCAGGGAGGCTTAAGAGTGTGATCCCCCTATAGTTGGAACACACCCTACGGTCCCCCTTTTTGAATAGGGGAACCACCACCCCAGTCTGCCAATCCAAGGGAACTGCCCCCGATGTCCACGCGATATTGCAGAGTCGCGTAAGCCAACACAACCCTACAACATCCAGAGCCCTAAGGAACTCCGGGCGAATCTCATCCACCCCCGGAGCCTTGCCACCGCGGAGCTTTTTAACCACCTCGGCGACCTCAGCACCAGAGATCGGAGAACCCGACCCAAAGTCCCCAGGCTCTGCTTCCTCAGTGGAAGACGTGCCAGTAGGATTGAGGAGGTCTTCGAAGTATTCCGCCCACCGACTCACAACATCCCGAGTTGAGGTCAGCAGCACGCCACCTCCACCATAAATGGTGTTGGTCTCGTACCTCTTTCCCCCCCTGAGACGCCGGATGGTGGACCAGAATCGCCTCGAAGCCGTACGGAAGTCATTCTCCATGGCCTCTCCGAACTCCTCCCACGCCCGAGTTTTTGCCTCAGCAACCACCCGAGCCGCATGCCGCTTGGACTGCCGGTACCTATCAGCTGCTTCCGGGGTCCCACAAGCCAAAAAGGCCCAATAGGACTCCTTCTTCAGCCTGACAGCATCCCTCACTGCCGGTGTCCACCACCGGGTTCGAGGGTTGCCACCTCGACAGGCACCAACAACCTTGCGGCCACAGCTCCGATAAGCTGCCTCGACAATAGAGGCGCGGAACACGGCCCACTCGGACTCCATGTCCCCCGCCTCCCTCGGAACGTGTTCAAAGCTCTCCCGGAGGTGGGAGTTAAAGCTCCGTCTTACGGGAGACTCTGCCAGACGTTCCCAGCAGACCCTCACGATACGTTTGGGTCTGCCAGGTCTGACCGGCATCCTCCCCCACCATCGGAGCCAACTCACCACCAGGTAGTGGTCAGTAGACAGCTCCGCCCCTCTCCTCACCCGAGTGTCCAAGACATGCGGCCGCAGATCAGATGAGACGACAACAAAGTCGATCATCGAACTGCGACCTAGGGTGTCCTGGTGCCAAGAGCACATATGGACACCCTTATGCTTAAACATGGTGTTCGTTATGGACAATCCATGACGAGCACAGAAGTCCAATAACAGAACACCACTCTGGTTCAGATCAGGGGGGCCGTTCCTCCCAACCACACCCCTCCAGGTCTCACTGTCATTGCCCACGTGAGCGTTGAAGTCCCCCAGTAGAACAAGGGAGTCCCCAGGAGGCGCACTCTCCAATACCCCCTCCAAGGACTCCAAAAAGGGTGGGTAGTCTGAGCTGCCGTTTGGTGCATAGGCACAAACAACAGTCAGAGCCCGTCCCCCCACACGTAGGCGAAGGGAGGCTACCCTCTCGTTCACCGGGGTGAACCCCAACGTACAGGCACCAAGATGGGGGGCAACCAGTATGCCCACTCCTGCTCGGCGCCTCTCACCAGGGGCAACTCCAGAGTGGAAGAGTGTCCAACCCCTCTCAAGGAAACTGGTTCCAGAGCCAGAGCCATGCGTTGAGGTGAGTCCGACTATTTCTAGTCGGAACCTCTCAACCTCACACACTAGCTCAGGCTCCTTCCCCACCAGAGAGGTGACATTCCATGTCCCAATGGCCAGCTTCTGTAGCCGAGGATCAGACCGCCAGGGTCCCCGCCCTCGGCCGCCACCCATCTCACATTGCACCCGACCCCTTTGGCCCCTCCCACAGGTGGTGAGCCCATGGGAAGGAGATGTGCTTACTGTGGAAAAAATAGCTGCTGTTTGTCTTGTCTGCTACCCCCCCCCCGGAGAACTTTTCTATGAGCGTTATCGGAGGCATCCGGAATGTATCATGGACAGATCCTCCCTGCCTCAGTCTCAACATGCAACATGTAACTGTCCTTATGTGCTTATGGTATGGTTTTTACTGTGTCATGCGGTGTCTTGCAGACAAAATGTGATACAAAAATTTAATACCAATGCTGTAACCCCCATGTTTACTTACCTTTTTTTCACACCTTTGACCTTCATCCCGAGACGGATGAGAGAGGCCGCGCTGAAGAACATGTCATGTGTTTTGAATAAGCAGCAGCTTTACATTCTCTACCCCTCTTCTGGATGACTGTGTATACATAATCACGTTGTACCTGGTGCAATGTTAATAAAAGCTCTTGTACCTTGTATTACACTAGGAAATAAAAAGCAGCTTTTTTAATCATTTTCTTTAACTATGCTTGTGATTAAAGGCAATGTTACTGTTGAAAAAATAAACCCAACTCACAATGAAATGAATATAAAATTACTATATTTGAGCACAGTATCAGTTTGTTTTCCAATCTGAACTAATTTTCTATTGAGAACTAATTTTATTTTATTATTTTCATATTACAGTAACCCAAACACTTCGCATTCACCATGCTCTTCCTTTATCAAAAGGTTGTCTTTTTGGATCTGGGCCCTTTCAGAATCTGCCACTGTCTTTTTCTGCTTCTTGCACAAAACAGGAAGCTGCGTTAACGACGGGGACCAGGATTTTAAGTAAAAACTACAATTCTATATTTATCTACACTTTCTGTTTGTCTGGTGTGCACTCATGACAAATACAAACTTGTACATACCATATTTTTCGCCATTTAAGAAGCACCTTTTTGACCTCTCTGGTGGGGAAGGAGCCTGAGCTTGTTCGTGGGGTTGACAGGTACCAACTTGGTATAGTTGGGCTCACCTCAACGCACATCATGGGCTCTGGAAAATCTCCTTGAGATGGGCTGGACCTTATTCCACTCTGGAGTTGCCCATGGTGAGAGGCGTCGAGCTGGTGTGGGTCTACCTGTAGCCTCCCCAACTTGGTGCCTGTGTGTTAGAGTTGTCCCCAGTAGATGAGAGGGTGGCTTCTCTTTGCCTTCGGGTGGGGGGACAGACTCTGACTGTTGTCTGTGCCTATGCACCAAATGGCAGCTCAGAATATCCAGCCATCTTTGAGTCTTTGGCAGGGGTGCTGAAAGGTGCGCCAGCTGGAAACTCCTTTATTCTGCTGGGGGACTTCACTGCCCACATGGGTAATGAATGACAGTGTGACCTGGAGGGATGTGATTGGGAGGAACAGCCTCCCTGATCTGAACCCAAGTGGTGTTCTGTTGTTGGACTTCTGTGCTAGTCATAGTTTGTCCATCACAAACACCATGTTCGAACATAAGGGTGTCCATAAGTGCACTTGGCACCAGGATGCCCTAAGTTGTAGATTGATAATAGACTTCATAGTAGTGTCATCTGATTTGCGGCACTTTGTTTTGGACACTTGGGTGAAGAGCTGAGCTGTCAACTGATCACCACCTGGTAGTGAGTTGGAGCAGATGGCGGGGGAAGATGCCGGACAGACCTGGTAGACCCAAACGTGTAGCGAGGGTTTGCTGGGAACGCCTGGCAGAAGAACCCATCAGAGAGATCTTCAACTTGCATCTCCAGGAGAGCTTTAAGCACATCCCAGCTGAGGTGGGGGACATTGAGTCTGAGTGGACCATGTTCCGCACCTCACTTGTTGATGTAGCTGCCTTGAGCTGTGGCCGCAAGATTGTCTGTGCGTCTCGCGGTGGCCATCCACAAACTCAGTGGTGGACACCCCAGGTTAGGAAGGCTGTCAAGCTGAAGAAGGAGTCCTATTGGGTCTTGTTAGCCAGTGGGACTCCGGAGGCAGCTGAGGATTACCGGAGGCTTGGCTGTTTCAGAGGTAAAAGCTCGGATGTGGGAGGAGTTTGGTGAGACCTCGGATAACAACTCTCGGTCGGCTCCGAGGAGATTCTGGCAAACCATCAGATGGCTGAGGAGGGGAAAGCAGCACTTTACTAACACTGTGTTCAGTGAAGGTGGGCTACTGTTGACCTCAACCAGTGATGTCATCAGGAGGTGGAAGGAATATTCTCTGACCTTCTCAGTCCTACCAGTATGCCTTCTATGGAGGAAGCTGAGCTGAGGGACTTTGGGGTTGATCCATCCATAACTGTGGCTGAGGTCGCTGAGGTAGTTAAAAAGCTCTGAGGCGGCAGGGCTCCGGGAGTGGAGGAGATTCACCCTGATTTCCTAAAGGCTCTGGATGTTGTGGGGCAGTCTTGGTTGACACGCCTTTGCAACGTCGCGTGGATATCGGGGGCAGTGCTACTGGATTGGCAGACTAGGGTGGTGGTTCCCCTCTTCAAAAAGGGGGACCGGAGGGTTTGCTCCAATTATAGGGGCATCAGTATCCTCAGCCTCCTTGGTAAGGTCTATTCAGGGGTACTGGAGAAGCGAGTCAGATCGTTGGTCGAACCTCAGATTCAGGAGGAACAATGTGGCCGTGGAACGCTGGATCAGCTCTTTAGTCTTTACCCTCACTAGTGTCCTCGAGGGGTCATGGAAGTTTGCCCATCCTGTCTAAATGTGGTTTGTGGATTTGGAGAAGGCATTCGACCATGTTCCTTGGGGTACACTGTAGGGGGTGCTCCGTAAGTATGGGATTGGGGGCCTATTGCTACGGGCTGTTCAATCCCTATACAAGCGGTGCGAGAACTTGGTTTGCATTGCCGGCAGTAAGTCGGACCCCTTCAGGGTGGGAGTTGGACTCCGCCAGGGGTGCCCGTTGTCACAGATTATGTTCATAACTTTTATGGACAGAATTTCTTGGTGCAGACAGCTGGATGGATGGATGTTTGTCTCTATGTGTCCCTGTGATGGACTGGAGACCTGTCCAGGGTGTCCCCTCATCTCTCGCACAGTGACTGCTGGACATGGGTACCAGTGACCCCTGCGACCCGAAAAGGTAGAAGTGGGTAAAGATGATGGATGGATGGTTGGTTCAGGTCTCGTTTTGTTTCCCAGTTTCTTGTGACATCCTCCATTCCATCCCATCAACTTCTTCAGTGTTTGTTCACACAGTCTGCCACCCTCTATGCATGAGAGCTGAAAGACACTGATCAAGTTTAACGGTCACATGCACAACTTTATTGTGCTCTGATCCTCATCAGTAATCAGCCCAAGTGTTCCCACTTTCCTGTCTTCCTCAGTCTGCTATTTAAATGCTCTCTTGTCACCACTTCACCAGCGGCTCACTGTCTTGGTCCTCCACATGCCTCACTTCTCCTTGTGTTCTTCTGTGTGTTGTCCTGAGTGTGTAAGTTTAATTATCACTCTAGGTTTTTGTTTTTGTTTATTTTATACATAAGTTTTTAGTTTCACCTCCTTTGCTCCTTGCCTGCATCTGATGCCCCTTTTCCACCGCTCGGCTTGGGTCGGATCAGATCAGCTCAGATTGGCTCAATTCGGGTCGGGTCACATCTAGTTATGTTTCCACAGCTTTTTTGTACCCCTTCTGTGCAGATTTATTTTTTTTTACTAACAGAATGTAATCACAAGATGTTCATGTACAAACAGTAACCTGTTGGAGTTGTTTTAAATAGAATTCGATTTTTTATCATTTATTTTCTGAGGTTTGGAAGAAGTCAAAACAAAACAATTTAAATGCAGCAGATTTGACCACTACGTGACATTATTAAGGAGCTGTTAAAGCTGCACTATGTAAGTTTGTAATGCAGTCTGTAACTTTTCTAACAATATATTTTTAACATATTTCTTCACTCTGTCACTATCTACTGACAGACTGATGTTAGACAAAGTAATCTCTGAAAAAAACTATAGTCCCCTTGCTTCTCTATCAGCATTTATAAAAACACTAAAAACACAGAGTGACCCGGACAATGACCAGCCAATAAAAACAGAGTTGTTTGTCACGCCCCAACCCACGCCCCCGCCTGTCCCAGCCCCAGCGCCGCGCACGTTCTCATTCAAAGGATTGCAAAGCGATGCAGGACTGTTTTGTATGTGACACAAATGTATTAAATATCCCTTCTTCATCCCAGAGCTGGACTTTTATTTTGTTTTTTTTTGCCAAAAGTCAAGTGATCGCTTCATCCTTCACTCACAGGAATGAGGAAGTCACGAGCGAATTAAATCATGTCCAACGTTGCTTCGTGAAGCTCTGCTGATTTCTGCTGGTTTTTGTGTTGTAGGACCAGTGATTCATGGTTTTATTATATTTTTTAGAACGTTTTATTAACATATAATCACAGAACTTCAGCGCAGAGACAGGACATGTAGAGGAGGTGGAGCATTCCAGAAATTCCATTCCTCCACTGACAGACATGAGGAAGTCACGAGCGAATTAAATCATGTCCAACGTTGCTACGTGAACCTCTGCTGATTTCTGCTGGTTTTTGTGTTGTAGGACCAGTGATTCATGGTTTTATTATATTTTTTAAAACGTTTTATTAACATATAATCACAGAATATTGAAGCGCTCCAAGCGGACACACAGCAAGGGGCGGAGCTGCAGAACTCAAATTCAACAGAGAACAGACTGTGGCCATATATGACTCTGAGGGGGAGGGAGCAGAATGCTTTTACCTGATGAAAATTTTTCTAAGTCCCAGCGTTCTGCATAAATTACATAGTGAACCTTTAAGTTCAGGAGCACTCCTGCTAAACAGTCAGCTATGAAATGTATTTTTATATCTGTTTATTTAGCTACATTTTAAGGAAATATAGCCTCCCGACTCGCGCGCGCGTGCACGTGACGATCCTACAGATTTGACCACTAGTGACATTATTAAGGAGCTGTTCAGCTCAGGAGCACTCGTGCTAAACAGTCAGCTATGAAATATATTTTTATGTCTGTTTGTGCGTGCGCGCGGCGATCCTAGTTTTTTTAATCCTGCAGTTTTGACCACTACGTGAATTTATTAATGACACGTTCAGCTGAAGACCCATCTTTGCTATAATTTTAAAAACAAATAATTGTTTTTACCGTGTTAATCATTTACAGTACTTCCGTGTTTGCTCCCTCGCTGCAGCTCGTCCACACACATTCCTCCTCCCGGCGCGCATCAGCGCGGGTAGTCACTGCTCAGAAACCACACCAGAAATCTGGCGCGGCGCAGCTCGGAATATCCGGTGGAGATGGCGTAAAGTGGGTGTCTGCAACGCACATATTATGCAATAACCGACCCGAGCTGACCGGGGGAAACGGGGCATGAGTCCAACTGCACCGACCATAAC
>JBBPBX010031110.1:0-10100 GCA_038048925.1 Garcialebias charrua | reverse complement strand
TCAATTACGTCTTTTATACAAAGTTAAACCTTTTTTAAATCGTTTTGATTTAGAAAAGGCCATTCATGCTTTTATCACCTCAAGGCTAGACTACTGTAATTCCCTGTATGCGGGAATCTCCCAATCCTCCATTAGACGCCTTCAATTGGTCCAAAATGCTGCAGCTAGACTTTTAACCAACACCTCCAGACGTGAACACATTACCCCTGTTTTATTTTCTCTCCATTGGCTTCCAATTGATTTTAGAATTAAATTCAAAATTTTATTATTCACTTTTAAAGCACTCAATGGTCTTGCCCCACTGTATTTGACTGATCTTGTAACTGTCCGTGAATATAGGAGAACACTGAGATCATCATAATACATTTCTCCTGTCTGTTCCAAAGACCAACTACAAACGTTGGGGTGACCTTTTCTGTTGTTGCACCCAGTCTCTGGAATATGCTACCTCTGGACTTGCGCTCCATCACTCATATGGAGTCTTTTAAATCTAATCTTAAAACCTTTTTATTCAGGCAGGCTTTTAATACCTAGTAGTTCTTTGACATTCTTGTTAGGTCTTAATTGTTTTTAATTTTTTACTGGCTGTTTTTTTGTTGTTGTTTTTGATTGTTTGTTTTATTTCTGTATTGTTCAGCACTTTGTGCACCTTCTGGCTGCTGAAAAGGGCTCTATAAATAAAGATTGATTGATTGATTGATTGATTGATTGATTCTGGTAATTTAAGTTTCTTTCTGCCTTTTTAGCTGCTTTTCAGCTGTTTTGCTAATTTCAGCCTTTTTCATATAATTTACTTTTTGTGCTCATTTCTGCTTCTTTCAGCTTAATTGGACAAACGTGTTCTTTCTGCTTTCTTCTGCTAATTTAAGCTTATTCTGCATTTTTAACTACCTTTTTAGACTTTTTTAGCTCATTTCAGCTGTTTTCAGATAAATTCCAGTTTTCATGATAATTTCTGCTACTTTCAGCCTAATGAACTTATTATTTTTGGCTAATTCCACTTTTTTATTTTTATTTTTTAGCTCATTTCAGTTTGCTTCCTTTGCTTCCATTTCCTTCCTTCTGGTAGTTTAAGCTTCTTTCTGCCTTTTCAGGTACTTTTCAGCCATTTTGTTTTTCTAATTTCATCCCTTTTTTTTGGTTGCAAATTTCCTAATTTTTGTGTAAATTTCTGCTTGTTCATCCGAACCAGAAGCTGGCTGTGGAACATTCTCATTATGGCTTTTTGACATATCATATCATAAACACTGAGTTTTAGGTTTTCATTATCTGTGAGCCACAATCCTCAACATTACAAGAAACAAAGGCTTGAAATATTTCTGTGTGTAATGAATCCATGATTTCCACTTTCTGAAGTGAGTGACAATAAAAAATACTTTTTCATGATATTCTCATCTTTGTAGATGCAACTGTAGTTAGTGTAGTGAGGTCAAAAAAGGCGTTCAATACAGAACAACTGGACTTTATTTGTAGCAACAAGACGTTTCGCTCATCCGATGAGCTTTCTCAATTCTATGAGGAGACTGTGAGAGGGAGAGAGAAGTTATAAGCAAGCTGGGCCACTGGTACACACCAAACTAGGTAAATTGGAAGCTAACACACACACATCCTACTGTATGTAAATTGACAAAAACCACACTTCACAGTTCACACATTGATAACAGGGACCTGTCAAAGTCTTTGTTAGACTAAACAGGCCCCCTCCCTCTCGGTTTTCAAATCCCGGTTAAAAACTCACTACTACTCCATCGCTTTCAATGCCAGCTGATTTGTATTGGATCGTTTTGATTTATGATCTGCAATGTTTTTATGTTTTTCGTGTTGTACTTCATTGTCTGTGTTGCCTGTTGCGTGTTTGTTTGTCCAGCACTTTGGTGTGGACTTGTTCCTGTTTAAAGTGCTTTATAAATAAAATGGTATGGTATGGATGTTCATTCCTGATGTCACCCTCAGGTGGGGAAACGTCTGCTGGAGAAAGAAGTGCTGGACAAGGCTGACATGGTGGAGCTGCTCGGCCCGCGGCCGTTCCAGGAGAAGTCGACGTACGAGGAGTTTGTGGAGGGAACGGGGAGCTTAGAGGAGGATACAAGCCTCCCAGAGGGTCTTAAAGACTGGAACAAGGAGAGAGGAGAGGAGGCTGAGGAACCGAGTCTGACTCCCAACAAACTGTAGAGCCTGGAACACTCGGACCAAAGAGCCGTTCAGAAAACTTTCACTGCAGCTGCACACGATGTTTTGAAGCTGAGCAAACAGCAGCTGGTTACACTCATGAACTGTGGAAACACTGATGCTTCTTTTTATTTGTTTTAATAAAGGAGTCCTCGCTGACGTCTGTCCTGATAACACGGAGGAAAAGCTTCTCGTCAGAATTTCTTCTGCTTCCAATATTTTTTAAACAAACTGATTCTGATTCCTGAAGGAGAAACGTTCACCTGCTCTACACAAGCTCACATTGATTTTTTTACGTTTTGATGCTGTAAAATACAGTCGTGTACATTTTGTGTGAAGCAGCTGCTCTAAACCAAAACCTCATTAAACATCTGCATTTGTCCAAAATATTTTTGATTAATTTTAACTAAATTATCGCCTGAAAATTCAGAAATGGATCAAAGCTTTTCACTGGTCACTGCAGGTTTTCTTATGACAAAAAGCCTTGATGGTCTAACAACACGCATCATCGCCTGGTAAAGGGAAATTGGGGCGCCTCCCTGGAACCTGGCCTGGTTGATCAGTACCAACTAGAGATATCTGGGCTCACCTCTACACACAGCGTGTGCTCTAGAACCCAACTCCTGGAGAGACGCTGGAGTTTCCCACTCTGGATCGTCTCGGTAGATGGAAACTGGCTGATGCACTCGAGCTCCTGGCTCCATGTTGGAGTTTTCCCTGGGCTGAGAGAGTTCTTCTCTACGCGCAACCATTAAGGGTCATCTGGGCATTCCCTTGTTTGGGCGGCCGTGGTGTAGTGGTAATGGCAGTCGTCCCCCGATCGGAAGGTTGAAGGTTCGAATCCCGGTTCCTCACACCATGTGTCGTGTCTCTGGGCAAGACACTTAACCCCGAGTTGCTCCCGGTAGGACTGTAAGGCGCCTTGCATGGCAGTCGCCGCTACCGGTGTATGCTTGTGTGTATGAATGGGTGGATGGTTGGTATTGTAAAGCGCTTTGGGGCCCCTCGGGGGGCTGGAAAGCGCTTTATAAATAAGCTTCCATTTACCATTTGTTCTACTTGTTGACATTGATGAGATAATGGTATGAGTTATCTGGAACGGTGGTTGGGAGGAACAGCCTTGTTTTTCTGAATCCAAATGATGTTCTTTTATTGAACATTTGCGCTAGGCATGCCCTGTCCATATAGCAAACACCATGTTTGGGCATGGGGTGGTCCATAAGTGTACTTGGTATCAGGCCACCTTAGGCCAAAAGTTGATGACTGGTTTTGTAATCCAGTCATCAGACCTGCAGTCCTGGACGCAAGTGAAGCGAAGCAGAGCGATCAACTGATCACCACATGGTGCGTTGGGTCATGTTGTAGGGGAGACTGCTGGACAGAGATGGTAAACCCAAAACGCATAGTGAAAAAAGGTGAACTGGGAACCTCTGATGAAGCTCCATGTCCGTGTGATCTTCAGCTCACACCTAGAGTTTTTCATATGTCCCGGGGGGGTGGGAGATCAGGGACATGGAATCTGAACAGGCCATGTTTAGGGCTTCTATTGCAAATGCGTCTTCCAGGAGCTGTGGCCTAAATGTCAGTGGCAGCCAAAGGACTTGCTGGTGAACACCAGCGGTAATGGAGACATCAAGCAAGAGGCCTTTAGAGCTCGGCTGTCATCCTGAAGCTGCTGACAGGTACAGAATGGCCAGAAGGACTGTGGCTTCTCTGGCTGCAGATACACAAACTAGGGCGTGGGTGGGATCATTTGAGGAGGCCTTGTGGTCTGATCTAGGCATGTTGATTTTTGTCAGATGGGCTCTTTTCTTTGGCCTCTAAAGCCTCGATAGTAAAATTGGTCTGTCGCACCCGTTCATTCAGCAGCTGGGTCTGTGTCTTCTGTAGGATCTTGCCTCTGACAGAAGATTTGAGTTGCAGGCTCTTGGAAAAAGCGCCACTCTGTCGACATCAGGTTGAATCTCAGGTGTTTCCTGAAGTCCACCTCTTCCTTGATGTTTGCTCAAACTCTCGAACTAGTTCAGGCAATCCTGGCCAAAGTGGTTCAAAATATCCTGATGCTTGCTCCAGGTAGATAAACGTAACAAGTCAGGTTTGTTGCTAGCCTGGTTAAAACCAGACCCTTGTCCTTCACTTCACTTTGTACTAGGACAAAGCGAAGTGAAGGACAAGGGTCTGGTTTTAGCAGGCTAGTTTGTTGCAGCTCCTCAGACTGAAGAAGTCTTTTGGATAAAAGATTAAATGTTTCAATCCATCCAGAGGACCTGATTTAACCTGGTTAGCTTTATCTACCTGTATTATTGCTTATGCATCAGGATATTTGAAAAGGTATGTTTGTTTATGTTTATTAAATTTGTTCATTTTTTTTTACAAAAGAAATAATACAAGACAATCTCATAAATGATATAGTACAAAATATAAAAAAAATGAAAGGTAGCAGAAAGAAGAATAAATCTTATTATATCTGCCCCTTACTTCCAACAATCAGATTAAACAACAATAATCAACCATGTAAACAATAATAATCTTCAACCAACTTTTTTCCAACAATCAGATTAAACAATAATAATCTTCAACCAACAGTACAAAATGACTAACTCTTTCTAATTTTCTAACTAATACAATACACATTACGCTATTTCATATATTTTTTTAACACATTTGTTTTGATCATTTTCTTAAATGTAAACATTGACTTGGCATTTTTAACTACATTCTCCAAGCCATTCCATAATCTAATTCCCTGGATTGAGGTAGAACGTCCCTTCAAACTAGTTCTGAATTGTGGTTTTACAAACATCTCTGTCCCCTTAAGATTATAACAACTTTGTCTTTTAACAAAATGCATTTGGATATTTAAAGGTAATGCATTATTTTGAGCCCTATACATAACTGATAAAATATTATAGTCTACCAAATCATGGAACTTCAATAACTTCAGTTGATAAAATAATGTACTTGATGGATGACGGTAATGTTTTCTAGTGATAATTCTTACAGCTCTTTTCTGTAATACAAAAATAGGCTTTGTGATTGTTTTACACGCTTTCCCCCAAACATCAATACAATAGATTAAGTGTGGAACAATGATTGTGTTATACAACAAATACAGAGCTTTATCATTCAATAGGTCTCTGACTTTGTACAGTACTGCAATCGATTTAGCTATTTTTATTCTTACAGAATTTATGTGTTGTTTCCATGTCAGTTTGTCATCAATGATAACACCCAAAAACTTCACCTCACTCACTCTACAAATCTCAACATCCTCAATTTTGAGTGGAACATCAACAGTTTTCTTTTTATTACCGAATATCATGTAATTAGTTTTTTCTAGATTTAATGATAATTTATTTATTTTAAACCAAGTTTGTATCTTGACAAATTCTGTCTTTATCAATTTCAACATTTGTTCTATATCTTCACCTAAACAGAAAAAAGTGGTATCATCAGCAAAAAGTACACATTTAAGGAGTCCTGACACATTTACCAAGTCATTCACATATAAAATAAAAAGCTTTGGTCCAAGTACAGAGCCTTGGGGAACTCCACATGTGATATTACAGAGGTCAGATCTTACATCATTTATTTGTACAAATTGTTTCCTATCTTTTAAGTAGCTAGATACCCACTGTAATGCTGGTCCTCTAATACCATATTTGTTCAGTTTTTCAAGGAGAATGGTGTGATCAATAGTATCGAATGCTTTTTTTAAATCAACAAAGATACTGATACAATGTTGTTTTTGATCGACAGCAGTAGTTATTTGTTCCATTAATTCCATGAGAGCCATTGATGTAGAGTTTTTTGATCTAAACCCATACTGACTGTTGCTTAGAATATTTTGTTTATCTATAAATTGGTCTAGTCTGTTTACAAATAGTTTTTCAAGAATTTTTGAAAACTGTGGTAACAAGGATATAGGTCTATAATTGTTGAATACACATTTATCACCATTTTTAAAAAGAGGAACGACCTTAGCTACTTTCATATTATCTGGAAATATTCCTGTTGAAAATGATAAGTTACATATGTATGTGAACGGCTCAATAACATGGCTCATTATGTCCTTTACAAACATCATATCCATGTCCACCCAGTCTTTCGATCTCTTGTCTGTAAGATGTTTTACTACTACTTATTATTACTTACTACTATTTAAAGGTATATGCCTATTGTAAAAAAAATAATAAATTATGTAAATATAATAAAACCAAAACCAAGTAGTGTTTTGTTCAATTAATTTAATCCAAAGTTCTTGCAAAAGAAAAAGCAACACAAAACTGAAAGACATCTGCTCATGCAAAAAGTAGTACAAATCAAATAAAATGTGAGACAAACTTCTCGGCGAGCTGAGTGAGGCTTGAGATCAGGAAAATAGAATATACAAATGACTGCAACAGTAAGTTAGGCCTGTTGCGATAAACAATAAATCAATCGCATAAATGAAAATGATCGACCTCAGTATTGCTTTATCGTTTCTTTGTGTCTCTTTCTACTGAAAACACTGGATGGCAAGAGGCTCAAGGCTCTTCACCAACTCCTCCCTTTCCCATTTTCCTCTTTAAAAATCTGTTTTAAATGTCCAATATCGCATTTTTGGATTGTTAAAAGCAGCTAACCTGGGAAACTAAGCTACGCGCTAAGCTAACAGGCCGACATCGGGGGAAAAAAACGCTGTCTTGTCGAAGCTCCAAAATTCACAGTTGAAATCTGTGCCTCTGTGTAAATTGTTGTTTCTGCAAAAAGATGCTGAGAACTTGTTTACTGATTTTTTTAATTAAAAGTTTTGTGTGAAAAATGAAAAAGAGCTCAAACCACACCGAGCGGTCCCCATTTTGAGATCCCAAAAAAAGAAAGAAAAGAGAGACAGCCCATGTCACGTCAAGGAGCCTCCCTCCCATTTTTCTCAAAGAGACACGCTGCTCGCTTCCTCACTATCCATCCTTTTGTTCAAATAGTCTTATACTGCCATCTAGTGGTCAAAAAAGGTACTACACAACAAAAATCAACCAACATTTCGTCTTAAATCTGACAATAATTACTGTCAGATTTCAAACAATATTATTGTTTATCGCAATCATTTCTGAGACAATCGCCCATCAAAATGTGTTTTTGTGACAGGCCTAGCAACAGTATTTTTCAATGTGTTGCTTAAATGATATAACTTCCTGCCACACACCACCTCTCATCTCTGCTGTCGTTAATTAACAGCACTGCAGTTTTTGCTATGCAAGTGATTTGAATCAAACTGGCATATATTTGCATGATGTTCTGAAATAAGCATGCTTTGTTTAGTGTAGAGTGCTTAAATCATATATTTCTCTGCTTCTTTTCTGTCCGGGCTGTTGGCATAATGCATTAAAAAATGTGCTTGCACTGGGACTTGTGATCACCGACCATAACAACTAATGTATTCATCATCGGTTCACTGTACCCATCCAACATGACAGTAGAAAGCATCATAAACCGGTACACTGGGGCTACATATTTCCCCTCACAAAGTCTAATTAGGAGAGTTTCTCCTGCAACTCCAAAGCTTTGATTCAAAGTCAGTTTGAGCTTTTTTCAAAAAACAAAATTGGTTTTAAAAAATCCATCCTTCCAAATATCATCTGCTACTTGATCCAGTCGGGTCGCGAGGGAAGCATTTTAAGCAGGGAGGTCCAGACTCTTCCCACAGCTATCTCTTCCAGCTCTTCTGGGAGGACTTGAATATATTCCTGGGCCAGCCGAGAGACATGTTTTCTCCAGCTTGTCCTGTTCCCAGGGATCTTCTACTTGTTGGACAATGAATCCTGAGGTCACTGATCTGAACCCCTACTACTACTTGTGGCTGTACTGAGAAATTCTGTCCATAAACGTTAGGAACAGAATGGGGTACAATGGGCAGCCCAACCAAGTCTGACTCACCTTTTCTTTCTTTCTTTCAACCTTTCTTTATACAGGTTAATCCCATTGAGTCTCGGGGACTCATTTACAAGAGAGACCTGATTGTTCCGACAAAGAAGCGTGGAATTCTGATGGACCTTGAAGGAGTCCGACTTACAGCTGGCAATGTGAACCAGACTCTGGCATAGGGACTAAATGGTCTAGAGGGAGGGACTTCGATCATGGTCCAGTGCTCCACAACCAGGTTGGAGTCTGCATTGTTCCTCCTGAATCTGAGGTTGAACCACTGATGGGACTCTCTTTTCCAGCACCCGAGTGGACCTTACCAGGGTGGCTGAGGTGTGATTCCACTGTAATTAGAAGACCTCCTCCAGTCCCCCTTCCTAAAACGGTGAACCACAACTTCAGTCTGCCAGTCCAGTGGTCTTGCACCTGATGTCCACGTGATGTCAGAAAGGCATGTCAACAAAGACAACCCAGCAACATCCAGAGCTTTGAGGAACTCAGAGGGAGGATCTCGCCCACCCCTGGATCCCTGTCGTGACGCAACGTACGTCTGCGATCTCAGCCCCGGTTGTGAATAAGCTCACCCCAAAGTATCCAGACTCAGCTATCTCCATGGAAGTGTTGCTGGTGATCTTGAGAAGGTCCTTGAGGTGTTCCTTCTACCTCCTGGTATCACTGGTTGACGTCAACAGCACACAGTGACAGTTTTCCAGAATCTTCTTGGAGCTTATTGTGAGTCTCTCTCCAAATCCTTACCAAACTGCAGGTGCCTCATGTCCAACCATCTAGCTTAGACCAATAGGACTCTCTCTACAGCTAAATGGCATGCCTCACCTGTGTCCACCATTGGATCATGGCAGTCATCTTGACAATGGAGGCATGTAACATGGTCCACTCTGAGTTAATGGACCCCGCCTCTGCTGGGATGTGGTTGAAGTTCTCTTGGAGGTGGAGTTGAAACTTCTGACAAACTCATTTACCAGAAAAACTCTCACTTTCACTACACTTTTGGGTCTGCTGGGTCTGTCCAGCATCTTTCACATGATCAGATCCAACTCATCACCAGGGTTGAGTTAGACCAGACAGCTCAGCTCCTTTCTTTACCTTAGTGTCCAGGACATGTGACTGCTCATCAGATGGCACCACTACCATTGATCTGAAGCCTAGGGTGTTCCTGGTGGCATGTGCACTTACGGGACACTCCTCTGTTCAAACATGGTGTTTGCTGTGAACAAACAATGACCAAAAATATCCAGAAAACTGAAAACTCTCCTCTTTATCTGTACAAAAAACAGAAACAAATTCCTATCTCCAGAAAATGTGCTCACACACACACACACACACACACACACACACACGCACGCACGCACACACGCACGCACGCGCACACACACACACACACACACACACAAAAGAGTTTTCTTCAAATTCCTTGATTCCTGCTTCTCTGTTCTCTTGTTTTGGGGAATAGTCCTGGTTCATGTTCAGCAGAGACGGATGACCACCAACAGCAGATTGGCTGAGAACAAAACGAAGGACAGGCTGGTGGACGATGCTTTGCCACACTCTTTAGCATTCTCCTGGAGAACAAAAGACAAAAAAACTCATTTACCCTGAGCGGTGATTCAGTCAGTATCCACTGACATGAAAAGCAGGAGCCTGTGTAATTATCCCTGAACATTTATCTGTCTGTCATTCACAAAACAAATCGTGTATTTTGACGATCACTAATGAAACTCTCAGAAAAAGGCGCTGGATGTACTTTTACAACTGATTAACTTTTGGTGCCAAAATGATTCCAGAAGAATATTGAACTGATCTAAGCAAACTCAACAATGGCTATAACAATCAGTTTTACAGACAATATATAGCTATACCTGAACTATAACTTTACTGCTAACAGAACTCCTTAGTTGCAGTACATAATACAGCCTGGTGTACACCAGGTAAGTACTAGTACCAGTACGCTGTATGTTTCTGCTACAGCCTGGATCCTGTAAGTCCCTGGTAAGTATTTGGTAAGTACCAGT
>JBBPBX010031109.1:30000-34743 GCA_038048925.1 Garcialebias charrua | reverse complement strand
AGGAAGCCCTCTGGAGTGAGGGTGAAACGTTTCTGCTAAAAAGAAACTGTCCAGATGAACTGATTGAGAATGAGCGGAGTTATTAATTAACTTTCTTAGGTCTTCCCCCCCCATCGGGACCGCTGCTGCTCTGTTTCCGGAGACTGCTCTTTTTCCTTCCGGCGTCCACTCTGGTTCCTCGACGACTCCGTTTGAGGAAGCTGTGTGCAAGTGCTTGGACTGTGGTGTCGTACCGTTCCCCTTCCAGTGACACGCAGGGTGTGACGTCAGTGCGGCCACTTGCCTTTTCTACGGCATGTCGCGAGTGCCAGAACCAGTGGAAGGGTGATCTGTATTTAATTGTGAAAATCATTCCGTGTTTGTGTGTTGGGTTTAAAGGGTTATCTTGTTTTGTTCATTTAGTTAGTTTTGTTGTGTTGTAGTTAGTAAGCCAATTTTAACTATTTCCTGAGTGACTTATTGTAAATAAACACTGCATTTTAAGGATGGTATATTGACAAATGTTTAGATTAATTATAATAAATCATTGTTATTTTGAACAGTTGTCCCGGATGTTTTAATCGGTGCAAAAGCGAACCTGCGTGGCTTTAAGCGATAAGGTAAATTCTCTGGGGGAAATTCCCAGGGTGGCGTTGTTTTGTATTTACCTTAATTTATTCATGCTTCCAGGGCATGAGTAATGCCACATTACATTAGGGAAACTAAACATCCACTGGCCAAAAGGATGGCCCAGCACAGAAGATCAACATCATCAGGTCAGGACTCTGCGGTCTACACTCATCTCTAGGCCAGAGGTCACTCTTTCAGGGATAAAGATGTTCACATCCTTGATAGAGAGGAACAATGTTTTGAGAGAGGAGTAAAGGAGTTCATCTTTTTGAAAATAAACCCTCCGTCATTAAACAGAGGTGGGGGCCTCTTTGTTCAACTGTCCCCCTCTTACAATGCTGTTATTGCTAGTATCACTCATGTTGTTACGTTCATTCATGCTCATCTGCTCACACAGACTCATGTTCATGCTGTTTTTCGGTGTATTGTTTTTATGCTACTATGTACTAGTACTTAGTGTATTTCAGTTAACATTTTTCTTAGTTTATATCTTAGATCTTATTACTGTTTTTCTTTTACATTTTATTCTTGGATTTAACTGGGACCCTGTATACATAATTTTGTTCCACCACATGTACCACATGGGGTGCGAATGACAAATAAAGAACCTTGAATCCTTGAATCCTATATGTAGGTAAAAATGATGAGTAAATTGACTTTACAGTTTTGCAACTTTGATGATTTGTTTCTTTGTCACCAGGTGTATGAGCAGAAGCTGAAGCACCTCCTGTGTGAACACCAGGACACAGTCTCTAAGCAGAAAGAAGCCCCTTTGGTTACCACTGACACTCTGCAGAAGGAGCAGGATGAGCTGGAGGATGAGCTTTCTAACAACATGAGGGCTTTCATGGTAGACATGCAGGGCTCGGACTATGAAAATCAAGTGAAGGAACATGAGATGGTTTGTCCTACACATTTTGTTTATTTTAACAAAAACTTGCCTTTAAACCACACCAATTCTGCCAACACATCTGTGGTCCAAATCTGTCCCCAATGAATGGTTCTGGTCTTATTTTCATATGCAGAATTTTGTTTGTTGTTATTTTGGGTGTGTCTATTGTCAGACTCCCATCACTGTCCTAAACAGATATTTGTATGTATTTTTGTTTGAATGAATACATATCTTTACTGTTGTTGAACCAACAGTGCAATGATAAATGGTGTGATTAATAACACATAATCCATGACATAAAAGCAATACCAGCACAGTAAAATGCAAAAACTTTAAATATCAGTGAAGTCCAGGAGATGAGATATATTCAGTTAGTTTCACATTTGGTTCTAAAGGGCCATAGATGCTGAATTCAAGGCTTTTTACAAACCAGTGGGTGATGCCCTGTGGCTCTATTTTCAAAAGTTCCTCTGTGACTGAAATCCATCAGCCAGAAAGAGGAAAGAAGCTCAAGCTCTTTGTATGTTCTTCTGCTCGTTCCACGGTTTGTTTTGGTGGCAGCAGAAATGCTTGAAGTTCATCCCTTCATTCTAACTTCACCTTCACAGGGCCTTCACCTGCTCTGCCCCTCAACTCTGGAACTCTACCACCAGAACTAAGAAACACCACCTCCCTTTCTCTATTCAAGACTGCTCTGAAAACACATCTCTTTGGACTCACTTATCATTAACTTTACTAAATGTATTTTATATTCTTTTGAATTTTACATTCTTCTTTATTCTTCTTTATATGATAACCTCAGCTGGACCAACAACACCACCAGCGTGATCAAGAAAAGTAATCAAAGACTCTACTTCCTCATACGGCTGAGACGAGCTGGTCTGAGTAGCCCAGTCCTCACCTCCTTCTACAGGTGTGCAGTGGAGAGCATCATGTGCTCCAGCATCAACGTGTGGCATGGAGGCTACACAGTTGCAGAGAGAAAAGCTCTACAGAGAGTGGTGAAGGCTGCACAGAAGATGTTGGAGTCAGTCTCCCCACTATCACAGACATTTACACCTCCAGATGCAGGAAAAGAGCCACCTGCATCGTAAAAGACCCCACAAAAGCCGTTTTCGCATTGGCCAGCCCTCCCCGGCTCTCCCAGCTTCTAACCCGGGTTCGTCGTCTTCGCATTTACCTTTTCCGCCCGGGATCCACCCTTGTTCTGGAACCATCTTCACCGTGGTTCTATCGGGCCCGGCCCCACGGACCCAGTTTCACGTCATGTACTGCTCTCATTTGATTCGTTGTTTGCAGCAGGGGCGGGACTCATTCAAACAACCTCAGCGCGAGGGTTGAATTTCATTCAAATTTAACTACAGAAACCCCTAAAACAATTGTTAGCTGAATTAGTTTTTCTGAGTTAAATTTTTGTTAATAACTGATCACAAATCAGCTTATGTTACAACGTAAATAACAACGAAGCGCGCACCCATTTCCGCCTTTCAGCGCGGCTTGAATGTCATTAAAATATAACTAATGTTGTCTAACTGTTGCGCGTAGCCAGGGTTTTAAAATATAACTAATAATCTCTAACTCCTTTGTGTAGCTAGAATGTCAAGAGCGGTGTGTCAGGATGGCACCAGGATGGCGCCATCTAGTGGGTATCCTTTGTTCTGTTCTCCTTTTGTTTTCTGTCAGCCAGCTCTAGATATTTGTTTTTAGTTTTATTTAGTTTCCCTTGTACCAGTTTTCCCAGCTTCATGGTTAGCCTTATTCCTTAGATCCTGCCCCAGTATTTATTAATGTTTAGGTTTGGTAATTCCCCTGGTCTCCTTGTTTATCAGTTCTTACTTCTTGTATTTAGTTTCTACATCTCCAGTCCTTTACTACTAGTTTAAGTCTCCTTCTTGTTTATTTACTCTTAGTTTAACCTTTTATTAGTTTCCCTTCTGGGTCTCAATGTTTGATCACTCTTGGTTTGACCTCCAGTTTAGTCTCCTTTATTTAAACCTTTATTTATTTAGTATACCAGTCCTGCTCTGTGTCTTTAGTTAGTTAATTGTTCCCAGGTGTTTTGTGATTGCGTCCTGTCTTGTCTCTGTGTATAAATAGCCTGTCTGTCAGTTAGTTCCTTGTGGTGTCCTCGTTGGGTCTCCCCTGATGTCTCCTGTGTTGATCATGTCTCCTAAGAGTGAGTTTGCTGCCCTGTCAGCTTTTTGATTTATTATCATTAAATATCTATTTTTGTATTCCTGCCTCCTGTGTCTTGTCTGCACCACTGGGTTCAAGCCTGCCTGTAAACCCTGACAGTAGGACACCACCCTAAAAACATGAACCCAGCAGACAAGCATTTTTTGTCCAGACTCCCTTTTGTGGATTATACTAGACTCTGTGCTACCATCCAGAGATTTGTGGACACAGACTCTTCCTGCAGTCTGTTAGAAAGGTGGGAGGCCACCACAGCCATGTGGAGTGAATATCTTTGTATCCCATGGTTAATTGACTCTCCTGGTATGGAGGACATTTTGGACAAAGTACTAGAGGAGAAGCGTTGGTTGGAGCCACTCATCCGACTCCAGGCAGTCCATCCTAGTCCTCCACCAGATCTGGACTTTCCTGTTTTTAAGCCTGCAACCACCAACAACCAGCAGCCTGCTAAAACAGCTACCAGCCAGCTTCCAGCAGCTAAAACAGCTACCAGCCAGCTTCCAGCAGCTAAGACAGCTACCAGCCAGCTTCCAGCAGCTAAGACAGCTACCAGCCAGCTTCCAGCAGCTAAGACAGCTACCAGCCAGCTTCCAGCAGCTAAGACAGCTACCAGCCAGCTTCCAGCAGCTAAAACGGCTACCAGCCAGCTTCCAGCAGCTAAAACGGCTACCAGTCAGATTCCAGCAGCCAAAACAGCTACAAGCCAGCTTCCAGCAACCTCTACCACGACCAGTCAGCTTCCAGCAGAGGTCGCCACCGTGGATTTCCTACTGGCGCTCCTGAGTGAAATCAGAACATTGAAGGAAGCTACTCCAAACTCTGCTGCCAACTTACATCTATTAGCTACTCCAGAACCTGCAGCACCTGAACCTACTGCACCAGACCCAGTTGCAGTTCAGGCTTCTCGCTCCAGCAGAAGGAGGGGTAGACGTGGGTCTCAGGCCCCCTCTCTGCTCTCCTCGCCGACTGCAGCAGACGTCTCCTCGCCGACTGCAGCAGACGTCTCCTCGCCGACTGCAGCAGACGTCTCCTCGCCGACTGCAGCAGAC
>JBBPBX010031109.1:0-27500 GCA_038048925.1 Garcialebias charrua | reverse complement strand
ATGCCAGACGTCACGACTACTATCGTTTCCTGTTCTGAGTGGGCTCTGGAGAGCGCCTCTCAAATTTCCTCTTCTGAGTGGGCCTTGGTGGGTCTCCACACCGCCGGAGCGTCCACGGATGGTCTAGTCGACAACGTCTCCACGTTGGGTGTAGTCGCACCGCCCGACAAGGTCTGTGCACCCGCACCTGCCGCAGGTGTCTGTGTACCAGCCAACATGGTTCCTGCCTTAGGGGGGCGGCCTCCTGGCCGACCGCCTGACCGGCTCCTGCCTGAGGGACGGCATCCCAGCCGACCGCCTGACCGTTTCCTGCCTGTGGGGCGGCATCCCGGCCGACCGCCTGACCGGCTCCTGCCTGAGGGACGGCATCCCGGCCGACCGCCTGACCGGTTCCTGCCTGTGGGGCGGCATCCCGGCCGACCGCCCGACCGGCTCCTGCCTGATGGACGGGCCGTTGCCCGTCTGGACGTTTTTTGTGTTTTTGTTCTTTGTTTAGCCTGTGTCTTGGTGTTTGTCCTTGTCTGTTTGTGTTTGCGCCCACCGTCCTTGCTGTTCCTCCCTCCTCCCGCCCTTGTCTTTTTGGGGGGGTGGGTTCTTGGGGACGCCTGGGGGCGTCTTTGAGGGGGGGTACTGTCAGGATGGCACCAGGATGGCGCCATCTAGTGGGTATCCTTTGTTCTGTTCTCCTTTTGTTTTCTGTCAGCCAGCTCTAGATATTTGTTTTTAGTTTTATTTAGTTTCCCTTGTACCAGTTTTCCCAGCTTCATGGTTAGCCTTATTCCTTAGATCCTGCCCCAGTATTTATTAATGTTTAGGTTTGGTAATTCCCCTGGTCTCCTTGTTTATCAGTTCTTACTTCTTGTATTTAGTTTCTACATCTCCAGTCCTTTACTACTAGTTTAAGTCTCCTTCTTGTTTATTTACTCTTAGTTTAACCTTTTATTAGTTTCCCTTCTGGGTCTCAATGTTTGATCACTCTTGGTTTGACCTCCAGTTTAGTCTCCTTTATTTAAACCTTTATTTATTTAGTATACCAGTCCTGCTCTGTGTCTTTAGTTAGTTAATTGTTCCCAGGTGTTTTGTGATTGCGTCCTGTCTTGTCTCTGTGTATAAATAGCCTGTCTGTCAGTTAGTTCCTTGTGGTGTCCTCGTTGGGTCTCCCCTGATGTCTCCTGTGTTGATCATGTCTCCTAAGAGTGAGTTTGCTGCCCTGTCAGCTTTTTGATTTATTATCATTAAATATCTATTTTTGTATTCCTGCCTCCTGTGTCTTGTCTGCACCACTGGGTTCAAGCCTGCCTGTCAACCCTGACACAGTGATTCCTTCATAAGCAACGTGAACTCCCAAAAAAAACAATCCGCCGCCGTGGCTTACGGCGTTAATGCTGTTGTGTCTTAACCAGACGAAGCGGGTTCGCGTCCCACCTGGGACAATGTTTTTTTTTTACGTTTGTCTTTTATTGGAGTAAATAAAAAGGAGTTTTGTTAAGCATTTTACCAAACAAACTCCTTTTTATCTACCAAACAAACTCCTTTTTATTTACTCCAATAAAAGACAAACGTAAAAAAAAAACATTGTCCGAGGTGGGACGCGAACCCAGTTCGTCTGGTCAAGACACAACAGCATTAACGCTGTAAGCCACGGCGGCGGATTGTTTTTTTCAGGAGTTCACGTTGCTTATGAAGGAATCACCACTCTTGACATTCTAGATACGCAAAGGAGTTAGAGATTATTAGTTATATTTTAAAACCCTGGCTGCGCGCAACAGTTAGACAATATTAGTTATATTTTAATGACATTCAGGTCGCGCTGAAAGGCGGAAATGGGTGCGCGCTTCGTTGTTATTTACGTTGTAACATAAGCTGATTTGTGATCAGTTATTAACAAAAATTAAACTCAGAAACACTAATATATATATATCCAGCTAACAATTTTTTTTTAGCGGAGTCTCCTCTCTTAAAACACGAACACTCCACCCACGTGAAGAGAGCACCCCACCCACTTCCAGAGAACTGCCCACCCACTTCAAGGCGGCTCTGCGGCAAATGCGTAATGAACGCGGGTGGCCCAGAGCCACCCAGGGGCGGCCCGGGGCATTGAGGGCTGGCCAATGCGAAAACGGCTAAAGAGTATGTGTGTTGGGTGACCAGAACACACACTCTTTGCCCCACTCCCCTCAGGACGGAGGTTGAGGAGCATCAAATGTAGAACCACTAGACTGAGGAACAGCTTCTACCCTGAGGTTGTTAGACTCATGAATAAATAAATAATAAGAATAATCACTGCAAAATATCACATCATGCTGATGCTGATCTGTTTCATGTTGCTGTGTTCATCTGTGACCATCTGCTCATACAGACTCGTGTTCGTGCTGCTGTTTGTAATGATGTTTTTCTATTACATTAGGGCTTAGTGTATTTCTAGTTGATGTATTTCTAGTTAATGTTTCTCTTAGTTATATCCTAGATGTTATAACAGTTTTTCTTTTACATTTTGTTGTTGGATGTAACTGGGACCCTGTGTACATAATCTCGTTTCATCACATGTACCACATGTGGTGCGAATGACAATAAAGATTGTCTGACTCTGATATTTCTCCTGTTTTTGGTGATTGCACCTACTCACCATTAATGGCCTGATGAGAATATCTCAGAGGAAACATCAGTTTTTTTTAAATATTAGATAAGTGGTAGACTCATCTCACACTCTGGTAAAAGCGATGCAAAAATATTTTAGCTCAGTATTTTTTTTTTACATCACTTTTTGAACTTGTGACATTATTTAGTCTCTTGTTTGAACGTTTGCAGGGTGTGACTGAATCAGAATATCTTTATTGACATTAGGTGCGTTTACATGGACATAAGTAATCAGATCAAATGGCCGATCGGATCTAAAGTGTGTCATGTAAACACCCCGTTCGGATCATTTTTTGTGTATTCGGCGTGATCCGACCTAATTTGTGATCAGTTCGAAACAGGTGGTTTACACCGATCCGTTACCCGTTCGGTGTGCATGTAAACACTTGATCTGTTCCGTTTATCAAACTGTCCTGACTGCGCATGTGCGCTGCGCACCCCCCCCCCCCCACTCCACCCCTCGTGTTTCCTTCTCCGCCTGGCTAGTGGGTAGATGCTAACGCATGGTGGGGAAGCAAAACTGGTCGGTGAGCGATGCAACATTTCTAATGGAAACATTAAAATAGCTCAAAACTATCGAACGCCTTGACCGAACGTGTAGGAACACGGAGTTATTTAAACAAGTACATGAAAAGCTGGAAGAAGCTGGAGATCGCTGGAAGTGCTTGAAAGCTAAGTGCTACAAAGCTAAAAACAACAACGGGAGAAGTGGCTCTGACCCCACCACTTTTTCATTTTACGTGTTGATGGATGAACTGATGAGAGATCTGCCACTTCCAACACAGCAGGCAGCGGTGTGGATCTTATGAGGAGAATCTGAGGACTACAGCCCCGAAGCTAACCAGAGGAGCATAGCATCCTTTCTGGTAAGTTAGACTCTTCAAACCACATTAACCCTCTGTACTGTATTACCTGGAGTAATCAGAAACAACAAATATGTTAAAATGTAATTATAATAAGAAATAAGAGTAGCTTTAGGGCAGTACAGTACTACTGTATTGTAGATTATAACACTACTTCAACTAACCAGATAATTAACCTAACACATTTCAACATATCAGGGACCCAGTTAAACTTTATTTTGTTTCTTTTTCAGATGATGAGTCCAGCTTTGAAGAGGCAGCTGGCAGCAGCACACAACAGACAGTGGCAGGTGATGGTGGCAGGTGGCAGAAGATGCAAGAGTCCCACGTCTTCTACTGAGAATCCCAAGAAGTTCACACATGTGCTTTAGAACAACTCAAAACTGATTTGAAAATGTTTCAATTCTCCACAACCATGTTTCTTTGTCCCCTGACAGATCTGTAAATGTATTTTTTACACAGACATTAGGATTGATAGTTTATGGTACAATTAAGATGTCCTAACTTAATACAGTCAGGTGGTTTAATAAGGACTCTGAGTTTCTGCATGACTCACAGGATAAAAACACATTTGCTGTTCTATCAGGATACAGAAACATACATTTTGGAAGTAAAATCGATTATTTTGTCACCAATTTTGTTGTCCGAAATCACATGCATACATTGAAATTGTGAAAGTATGCGATGAGTTGATAAAGAAGTTACTGAATTACAGGTTACTGTAGTTTTTAAATGACCAAATAATGTTTTTATTTTTGTTGTCATCATTACAAGATTTGATCTGTGCACATCGTCTGTTTTGCACACACGTTTTGAATGTTTAATTTTTATGTTTTTCTGATATACCTCAAATTGCACTAAGAAACTTGTTTCAAACAAGCAGTATCAATTGTTTACAAGAATTTGTTAAAATGTTTGGTCCATTAAAGAGCTCAGATGTTCACTAGTATTTGCAGTTTTTTATTGTGATAATATATTTATACAAATGTTAACTGCATGTGAACACAAATACATGACCAGTATCTTTTTAGAAGAACTCTCTACTGTGACTTCAGCAACCTGAAGGTCATCTCTACCTCCACCTGACTGAGCAAAGGTAAACATTAAATGACTTGAGTCAGACGAGGAGAGTTTGGGTATCCTTTGACGAGCCAGTCCAACAGCGGGCATGCAGGATCACCTGAAGGGACTGACGTCCTTCAATGTTCCTCACAGACTGCAAAAAAAGGACATGCCAATATTTAGTGTTAAACTTTTTATTTGTTTAAAGATATGGTTCAAACAAATTTTATTTAAAAAAAACTTTACAGCTAAGTATGTCTACTGATTACTTAGCTGTAATGGTTTAATACTAAATACAATAGTAAATTTTAGCCTTACATTTTGGCAACATTTAACTATTTGTTTAAAGACATGGTTCAAACAAACATTAAAAAAAAAAAACTTTACAGCTAAGCATCTCTACTTTGAGATACTTCTTAGCTGTAATCGTTGTAGTAATACTAAATTGCTGGGTTGCAATCACGTGACCCGGAAGTGGCGCGAAATTCAGATGAGGGGCAGGAAGTGATTTTCCCCAGTTCAAAACACAGCAGAATGGATTACAGCAAGTATGCCAAAGCCCTAAATAAACTGGCGAGGACGAGTTTTGGGTTAACCATTTAGGATCAAAAGAAGCTTTAAATGGTTGTCGACTTGTTTCTGCCCGGGTGAGTAGTGAGATGTATTATTTATTTAGTAATTAGCCTATGCTAACTACGCTATCGCTAATGCTAACAACAAGTTTAGTTAGCCCCCTGTTATTTCTATGTGCGTGGATCTACTTACAAATAATATATTTAGCTTCTGTAAAGCCAAATTCGTGCTGGAGTTGTATGTGTTAACGTTGAGTCATATGCATTTCTACACTGTAGGTCAGAGATCTACAGT
The DNA here is from genome assembly GCA_038048925.1 of Garcialebias charrua. NCBI lineage: Eukaryota > Metazoa > Chordata > Actinopteri > Cyprinodontiformes > Rivulidae > Garcialebias > Garcialebias charrua. Next base: position 22,071 of record JBBPBX010031109.1, on the reverse strand, counting down.
AACTCCATTAAAAACATGGTTTGTGGCTACACAAAGTGGGGAAGTAGTCACAGCCCACTGTGACTGTATGGCTGGTAAGTTATATTTATTTGTATTTAGCTTTTATTGTTTTGTTTTGCTATTAGCATGAATGTCCCACTAAGTAAAAAATATATTTTCTATCCAGGACTCATCTCAGTGGGGATTTAATGGCTAAATACTAGTAGGCCTACTGTTATTCATTTTCTTGCATATTTTTTCAGACTGTCAGAATCTTGCTCCCATGTAGGAGCAGTTCTTTTTGCAACAGAAGCTGGGGTGAAAATGAAGAAAAGTGCTTCATGTACCACAGAAAAGTGTAAATGGTTAATGCCATCACACATTAAAAAGGTAAGTTAATGTACTGAAAATATTATGATTTTTTTTGTTTTGTTAATATCATCAAGGTGATCGTATCTTCTTTGTAACTTCAGATACTAGCTGGTTAAACTCAAGGTGGCCATACATGGGAGCCTCACCAGATGGAGTCGTTTCATGTGACTGTCATGGAGCCAGGGTGTGTGAAATCAAGGTAAAATTTATTTCTCAAAAGGTTTGGACTACTGCACTGCAGACTTTGCGCACCTCACAGTATGAATGTTACAACTATAATTTTTTACTCAAATCTTTGTTGTTTGCATATTTCACAGCATGTAGCTGTAGTTTTGGGGATGGTCTTGCCGTTTGTGGGATGTTGCCTTGTTTCCAGTTAAAAAATGTGTGACCTTTCCATCACCTTTTAAAACTTAGTCCAGATTAATACATTCTTACCTGTGGAACACACCTGGTTGACAGAGACATAAATATAGTCTCATTTTCTAACATTGGTGTTGGATAGTGAAATGAGTGAAACACAATCTTTAAAAAAGTATCATATTGAAATGTTTTGGAGACTACCGTATTTATTTTTTATGTCTAATTGTCTTGTCCTTCAGTGCCCACAGAGCAAACAGCATGAAGTCAGTCTGAGGATGTGTGCTGGACAGCCTGGTTTTTGTCTCGTCGTCTCGTCAAGGTTGGAGATTCTGTACAACTGGATAGGAACCATCCTTATTACCATCAGCTCCAGGATCAGATTCACATTGTGGATGTACAATATTGTGATTTTGTAGTATGGAGTGAAAATGATATTTATGTGGAAAGAATTCTGCCAGATGACCAGCTGTGGGAAACAGCAGTTCCCAAAATTCAGCACTATTTTACACATTGCATCCTACCTGAAATCCTGGGACAGAAATCCACACGTGACTAACCAATCTAAGAATCAAGAATGTTATTTGGAGTAGTTGATGAAAGGAGTTTGAAAAGTTTATACAAATTTAAACAGTTGCTCTTTTTTTCCCCAAAAACATTTGTCACTACCATAACATGTTTCAGCTACACCTGTAGCAAGCACTCTGCAGAAGGGTCATGTGATGTTGTTACATGTCATGACAGCTGTTTTTTATTTACAATAATCTTAATTGAAAAGTTAAGTATGTTAAATCAAATGATATATTTAAATCAATATGAGATTAGCTTGTGAATTTCAAAGGTGTTCTAATATGTTAAATAACAGCACATACAAATGTCATATGTCACAAATGTTGCAAAATGAGTCTACTTCAGAAAAATGTTTTTATTTCAATAGCAAAACTCATGTCATTTTAACTGACCAATATTCACAAAGATTGGTTATGGAGTTCATTGAATAAATTAAAAATATTCAACCTTATTGGGTAAATTTTTTTTTTGTCTTCATGAACAATTAACATGTACAAATATGGTCTGTAACAGTATTAGTGATTTAATTTACTTTTGATTTACTTTAAATGATAAATACATGTATAATCATTTAAACTTAAAATATTTATATAAATATAGTTGATTGAATTACTTGTCGCTCAGGCCACTCTTAAGAATTCTAATCTTTCATGGAGAACATGAATCATTCTAAAACAAATTCGAGACACAGTGGCTTTTGACACATTAAATCTATAGGCAAGGTCTTGAAGCTGCAGATTTGATCTGAGATGCATAAGTATCATAATAAATTGCTCAAATTTAGAGAGTGCTGACAGTGATGACATGCTGATGTATAAGGTTCACAGAGCTGAAAAATTTGCATCAAAACTAAAAAGTTGGGCAGTCCCGTATAAAACTTTGTTTTATCGTTGTTCTGGAAGGTTTCAGGAGTAAATTTAGTCACTGAGACTTTTTCCTTAAGGTCGCAGATCTCAGTTGTGTAGCCTTTCACTGCATCCTCCAGCTTTGTGAGGTCAACCATGCTTAGATCCGTCTGGCATTCTGCATCTGCAAATATTTAATTATTAAAAATTACGTTCAGAAATTCTATAAATAAATAAATAGTATTTTTATTTATTATTATTTTACCTTTGAATCGTTCATTTTCAGGGGCTGGTAAGCTTTCTTCACAGAGCTCATCTTCCAGACTGTTGGCCTCCTCAGTGCAGAGAAGCTTCCGGGCCTTAGCTCTTTCCCTGCGCCGGAGGGATGCTTCTGTTTGTGGCCACTCGTTACTTCTTTGGTACCCCAGGTTAACAGTGGGGGCCCAGTCTTGGGAATGTACATCACCTGCTGCACTCGGACAACCTAAATATAAGACACCACTTTAAAGTAAAACACGTAAATGCCTTTCCTAGCACTAAGCTAACCGCTAACAACATTAGCATTCTAATCGGATTTTTTCTGGGAACAACCAAGTGTTGAACCACTACACAAGCTAGGGCATAACATATCTTATCTGTCTTTCTAGTTACTGTCCAATAAAATATCTGAAAATATGATTTAAACGATACGACCCTTACCTGTTACAAAGTGGTCGCTGCAGACTCTCGTCAGTTTCTGCACCTCCTGTTTTTAGCCGTAGGTTGTAATCCACGTTTGTCGTCTTTTTTCTGTAAGTTTTTTTAAATTAATCCCCTTGTAGCATACTACTTTCGGAACACGAAAATAACTTTTATCTATCTCTCGATTAGAGCGGTTGCAACAACCGTAAACGGCACAGAATTTAGGCATGTTGATGCTGAATCAGCAACAGAAGGAAACGGCTGCGTTTACTTCCGGCCCCGCCTGCATTCTGTGACGTCACTGCTACGTCATCTGAAACCCAGCAATACAACATGGTAAATATTAGCCTTACTTTTGGCAACAGATGAACCCTTTGATAGAGGTCTGAGTGGCGCAGGACGTTGGAATCATGGGCACTGCCTGGCATCTTGACACTGATGCTCCAGAAACAGGAAAACAGAGGAAGAATAGTAATTAATAACAAATACAGACAGTATCATGCAGACAGGTAGAAAAGGAAAGGGCAAAAAAGTTTATTAGCATACAGCGTTTTTATTGTCTTACCAACAGTTGTCCACGACAGCTTGGAGGACAGAGGACGTCCAGCGCTCTCATCCTGTGAATAAAAAAACTAAAAGCATGCGCTGCTTCACCTGTAGTTCAATCAGGGAGTGCAGTAAAAACTCAGTCGCCGTCATTACAATCTGGCGCGGGTCCATTGACGCGTCTGTTTACTTTCGTCCCGGAAGCAACTTCTTCTTCTGTGGTTTTAACGGAAGTAACTTCTTCTTCTGTTTTTTTAAGGGGGAGTGTACCACTCTGCGCATGTCACATCATCGGATCAGAATAAAAGCCTGCTGCATGTAAACACTCGTCATGAACGGATTGTGTCCATGTAAACGGTGCTATCTAATTATGTGATCAGAACACATTTCAATCCGGTCACAAAATTTTGTCCATGTAAACACAGCTAGTGCAACAAGGTACAACAGGAACATGTACGCACAGTCATCGTAAAGCTGGACTAAGTGTACGAAGCTGCAGCTGGTTAACAGCGCAACCATCTCATTCCTTATCAGAATGATAATCTTAGATATGAAAAAGGAGAAGAACCATGAGGGTAGATAATGGTATTACAAAAAAAGCTCTTTCACATCTTGTCTATTAGGATACGATATGAGACATCAAAAAACTCTAGCAACAAGTACAGTTAAGACAAATTACATATGCATTTGAGGTCCAGGCGGTGAGATTTACGCCAAATTTACACTACATGCGTTCCGGCTCCGCCCCGCTCCGTAGGTCGCAGCTGAGCGAGTCCAGTTTACACTTCCTCCGCTCAGCTCAGGTCCGCGTGGATACGCTGCTCCGAGACGCATGCGCGGGAATTGCGAGATCGCGCGATAAATCAGGTGATAAATAATGAAGTCAGAACAAAACAATTCATTTGGTGGAAGAAGGAGAACAACAGTAGAGACTGCTGCCTTGATCTTCTCTCGTAAATGAGTGACAGGACATGGTTTGAGCAACAGGAAGTGATGTATTACATTTCAGAATAAAATACTTTATTTATTTATTTATTTCTTGTATTGCGTTTGTAGGCGTAGTCATAAATGATAGTTTGACAGCATTTTTGTACAAATAAATCCGTATAGAGCTAGGATTAGTCCGCCCGTGGTGATTTTATTTTGTAAATACGGAAGTTGTGCTCGTTCCTTTTCCTGTTGGTGCGACGTAATCTTCAAAAGTTGACTCCGGCACAGCTCCGGCGTCCGGCAGAAATAGAAAATATTTCTAATTTTGACGGACTGCCGTCCGCTCTCCGCAGCTCGCCGCCGCCGTGCGGAGCCAGTGTAAATTCTGTCATTGATTATAATGGGTGCGTATTTGCTGCGGAGGTCGGACCGGAGCAGGGCGGAGCCGTAACGCATGTAGTGTATTTTTGGCGTAACAAGACGATGATAGAAATTATAACGTGACAATAAAATGACATTGTGTATTAGTCTTTATTCACATTATATGGGTCGAAACTATCAAATTTGATCATCTTGTGATGTTTAATTTATTAGGAGCTAACGCCATATTTACTAGCTCCAGAATTAAAGCTATGCATATTATCTCTGCAACTAATACTTTAGTAAATATTAAAAAAAGGCGTTCAATACAAGATCAACTGGACTTTATTTGTAACAGAAGACGTTTCGCTCATCATCCGATGAGCTTTCTCAATTCAATGGAGACTGTGAGAGGGAGAGAGAAGTTATAAACAAGCTGGGCCACTGATATTTATGGTGCGGCCCTGCAGCTGTTTCCCAGACGCTTCCCACCTGATGAGAACAGAGGAGCCTCACTTGTGAATTAGACTAACAAAGACTTTGACAGGTCCCTGGTATCAATGTGTGAAGTGTGGTTTTTGTCAATTTACATACAGTAGGATGTGTGTGTGTTTTCTGTAAGCTCTGCTTTCACACACTGAACTTTGAATGGGTCACAGGCACGTGTTATCCCAAGTATGTGTGTGTGTTAGCTTCCAATTTACCTAGTTTGGTGTGTATCAGTGGCCCAGCTTGCTTATAAATAATGTCCAGTTGATCTTGTATTGAACGCCTTTTTTGATTTATCATGTCCTAGACGACTGAGAATCTTCCCCAGCATTTAGTAAATATTATTCATTCAGCCTTTATTTAAACAGGTTAGTCCCATTGAGCCAGGAGGACTCATTTACAAGAGAGATGTGAAAAGCTCGAGAAGTAATGCTATTAATTCCAGAGCTAACACTATTGACTCCAGAGCTAACACTATTGACTCTGGAGCTAACACTATTAACTCCGGAGCTAACACTATTAACTCCGGAGCTATCACTATTAACTCCGGAGCTAACACTCCGGAGCTAACACTATTGACTCTAGAGCTAACACTATTGACTCTAGAGCTAACACTATTAACTCCGGAGCTAACACTATCTGTAGCTAACACTATTGACTCTGGAGCTAACACTATTAACTCCGGAGCTAACACTATTGACTCTGGAGCTAACACTATTGACACTAGGACTAACACTATTGACTCTGGAGCTAACACTATTAACTTTGGAGCTAACACTATTAACTCCGGAGCTAACACTATCTGTAGCTAACACTATTAACTCTGGAGCTAACACTATCTGTAGCTAACACTATTAACTCCGGAGCTAACACTATTAACTCCAGAGCTAACACTATTGACTCCGGAGCTAACACTATTTTTTTCATTCATTCATTCAACCTTTATTTATACAGGCTAGCCTCGTTGAGTCACGGGGACTCATTTACAAGAGGGACCTGTCTCACTCACACCAAACAACCATCCACTCTCACACTCACACCTAGGGTCAATTTAGAGTCACCAATCAGCCTAACAAGCATGTTTTTTGGTCTGTGGGAGGAAACCGGAGTACCCGGAGGAAACCCACGCATGCACGGGGAGAACATGCAAACTCCACCCAGAAAGGCCCCGGACCGGGATTTGAACCGGCAACCTTCTCGCTGAGAGGCAGCAGCTCTACCAGTTGTGCCACCATGCTGCCCTATTGACTCTGGAGCCAACACTATTAACTCTGGAGCTAATACTATTAACTCCGGAGCCAACACTATTAACTCCAGAGCTAACACTATTAACTTCAAAGCTAACACCATTAACTTCTGAGATAACACTATTGACTCTGGAGCTAACACTATTAACTCCGGAGCTATCACTATTAACTCCGGAGCTAACACTCCGGAGCTAACACTATTGACTCTAGAGCTAACACTATTGACTCTAGAGCTAACACTATTAACTCCGGAGCTAACACTATCTGTAGCTAACACTATTGACTCCGGAGCTAACACTATTAACTCCGGAGCTAACACTATTGACTCCGGAGCTAACACTATTGACTCCGGAGCTAACATTACATGTATTACAGTAGTCCCGCGCTACTTCTCAGTTCAACTTTCGTGGACTCACTGTTTCGCAAGTTTTCAATGTAAGATTGTACACGACACAGGGTTGACTGATTGATGGAAGACGGCCAACCAGAGCATTGTGCTCTGTATCCGGGGCACTGCTTGGCTCAGTAACCATAGCAACAGTCTGTCTGCTCTCTTTCCCTGTGTTTTTTTGTGAAATTTGCATGGTATGGCAAAAATACCTTTTTTGGCACTCCCAGAGTGGGGGGAAAAACAGTTTGCTGGTGATAAGATGGTTTCTGGGACCTGGCTTCTCCTCTGTCAACTCCAAAGACATCCATGCCAAAGTGGTTCAAATACCAACGTTCATGCTCATTAATCCAGATACAAATCCAACAATATTCAATCAGGTCATCTGGATGGTTTATTTTGTTACTGAGACGTTTCGTCCTTCATCCAAAGGACTTCTTCTGTCTGAAATGGCCATCTTATCACCAGCAAACTGTTTTTTTCCACTCTGGGAGAGAGCTGTTTGTGGGATTCAGTTTGGTTTGGTGGGCTCTTCAAACTGAAGAAGTCCTTTGGGTGAAGGATGAAACATCTCAGCAACAAAAGAAACCATCCAGATGATCTGACTGAACATTGTTGGATTTATACCTGGATTAATGAGCATGAACTTTGGTAATTTTAGATTATTGCATTATGTTGGACCTTTTGGATGTACCATCTGTGAAACACTACAAATTTGGAATTTTTTCTAATGAATTTTGCCGCATTTGTGAGATAGTTTTGCTTGAACCTTGAATCTAATTTCAACTTTCAAGACAAAAATAGCAAAGAAATCATAAATTGGTTCAATAGATGATAAATATGAGAAAAGCTGAAAATCCACTATGTTAATCTACTTTGGATTTTAGTCCGTAGGTTGAAAACAAACTACTTACTGGCAATAGAAACGGTACAGGAGGTGGTGATGGTGGCAATGGGGTTAGTAGCTACACATTCATACACTCCAGCATCCCTGTGGCAGGATTTGTGGATCGTAACAAGCTGTCTGCCATCTGGGTGAGAGATTAGTTTGATCCTGTCATCCGTCCCCTCCAGTGGTTTCCGATCTGCAAATACACACAAATGAAAGTAACATTTTTCTGAGTTGCTGAAGGGATCCATGACTAGTTGGAACAATCAACATATTTGATCAACAATTTCTTCAGCTCTAAAACTGAGACCGTAAAAATACTGTAGGTGGTTTAGTTTTTATGTTTTTTTAAAGATGATTGGCACACAGACATTGTCATTTTATTTATGCCTCAATGCATTCTGGGTAAATGATGTAGACAGGTTGCTCCAGTGCCAGCTCCATTCAGCTTGAATATCAATTCTGGACATTAACCTATATGATGTTCAACTGGAGTGTGCTGAGAGGAGAATACTGAAATGACACCACTTTTACGTTAGCTGCAGAGCTACCAGTAGTATTTATGAGGTTAATTCCAGAGCTCTTTTATTATATGACATTAGCTTCTTAGCTAATATACACTGTATATGAAGTCTATAAAGATGATATACATACAGTATATTGCATTAACTCCAGAATAGCATTTCATCCGGAGCTAACATATATGACATTTGCTTCAGAGCTAATATATTTGGTGTTAAAGCTAATAGTGTTAGCTCCACAGCTAATATGTACCATTTTAGCTCCAACGCTAATAGCATTAGATCTAGACGAGCGTTAGCTCCAGAGCTAATAAATGAAACATCACAAGTTGATCGCATTTGATTGTTTCGACCCATATATTGTGCATAAGAACTAATATACAATAAAACTTTATTGTCATGTTATAACTTGTTAGCCTTGACTCTTTGTGTTTTTGTCTCCACTTAAGCCGATGTACATCATTGCCCCCAGAATGCTTTGCTTCAGGTAAAATAATGGTGAAGTCCTTAGATGAAAAATATAAAATCACATATAGTTTTTTTATTTTTAAGTTATTTGGAGTTTTCACCTCACAAACATCAACTTTTAGTACAAAGTAGAATAGAGAATTAGCATATATAATATGTTCAAGTAGTCAAAGATCTCTTTAAAAGCTGTTGTGCTGGAACTGAATTTACCTTTCATCCATGTGATTTTGGGATGTGGACTGGCGGCTGGGAGGCAGCTCAGGGTCACGGAGTCCCCTTCTAGTAGAACGTGGTCTTTTAGCTTGATGTGGAACACTGGAGCAAAATCTGAAGCTGAGCGGATAAACTGTTGGCCTTTGCTTGAGTCTTCGTCTTTTGGGACAGATGATGGTAAATTGCACTGAGAAATTTTGTCCCTCTTTGCCCTGGTCAAGCCCCACCTGTCCCACCGTGATTTTCGGTCACTCTCCGAGTCTCTGTCCGACTGGACGCTGGAGGTGGATTCAATGGATTCTTTTGATGCTGCCCCACCGGTTTGTTTTGCCAGTTGGTTCTCAGGGATGCTCAGTTCTTTGAGTTTACGTCCCTCTGACTGGGAATGCCAGTGACGAGCAAACAGGGGTGTACTTTTACCCTCAACATCTCCTTTTCTCTCTTCGGACTGACTGCGTATTTTTGTAGCTATTCCTGACATTTTATTCTCAAACCTATGACGCATTGCCAACACAGGAGATTCTGAGACCTTATTGTGATCTTTGTGAACCAAGTCTTTCTGACTACCCCCTGTCTTTTCAGCCCTCCTCTCCTCCGACTGACTCCTTATCTTGGCAGAGATTCCTGCCACTTTAGACTCAAATTTGCGCCTCATTGCAGAAACTGAAGATTCCTCTGCTTTTGTTGGCTCTTTGTCATCCACCTGCTTCCGTGTCCCAGCATTATTCAGCTCCGCTGTATCTATAGACTTACTGCGACCAACAGCCCACAAAACTCTTTTATTTACAGTTGTTTCATGAACATTTGGCTGTTTTTCCTCTTTTGGTTTATCCCTCTTCTTCTCAGTGGATGTCGACCTTTTGGCCCGCAAAGAGAACCTCCCAATCAGACTGAGGCCTGTTTCCTGATGTACTTCTCTTAAATCTTGAACAGACTTGGATTTCTCTGGTAGTCTTCTGGAAACCAATTCAAGCGGTGCGCCCCCCAGTCCTGGCCTATAAACCTCCTCTCCCCCATGGATCACTTTGCCGCTTGATACGGGTGATTTCTCCTCTGATTTGTGTCGGGTCAGCTTGCGGAGGCCACTGGTCAAAGATGATTCTCGCTTCTTAAACCTCGCTTCAAAGACCTCCTCTGAATCAATGTCTTTGATGTCCGTTCTGAGCACCGGATGGCGAGGGATGGTGGGAAGCTCAGCGTAAGAGGAAACAGAAGCAGGGGATTTGTCTTCAGTTGCTGTTTTGGCAAATACTGCTGGATGTTCCGGTAATGCAGATGTATCATTAGATTCCATGTTGTTTGCATTGGCTTCAGCTTTATTACATGTCCTAATTTGATTTTCATTTAGCTCCAACATTTGATTGTCGTTCCCTACTCCATTATCTACTTCTATTACAATTATAGGAGTTCTATCAGTCCTTTCTGGATGAGTTTTGGTCCTTCGGTCTATGATCTCATGTTCTTCCACATTGCTTTCTTTGTGCTGTTGGTCCAGATCTTCTGCTGATGGGACTCTAAAGGAAGTTTTCTCTCTTGGCAAAGAAGATAAAGATTCTAGTGTTGTTTTTTCTGTTCGTGCAGACACTGAGGTTGCCTCCTGAAGGTTCTTCCCCGACATGCTTCCACAAGAGGCAGATGGGATTACTAAGGGGGCTCCAAACCTACGGTGAAGGGGCATGGGCTCAGAATCCTCCTGAGTGAAGGAGACACTCTTCTGAAAAACTTTAGTTTTTAGCATGTCCTCTTCAGAACACTCAGAGGATACTGCTCGGGTGAGCGACGATGGCCCCGCTTTGGAACTTCTCAAATTTCTATTGAGAGAACTTGTCTGCCTCTCGTTTTCCATGCCAAGTGTCTCAAACAAGGGGCCCCGCAGACCGCTCATCTTTTTATCAATGTTCCCTCCCCTGAGCAGCCGCTGCCTCATCAGCTCCAGTTTTAGGGCATATTCCTCCTGGCTTAACTTTGCAGCGCTGGGGCTTGGACTACGGTTTGGTAGCTCCATAGACACAGTCTTTTTCAGGCCCTTGTTTTCCACACCTGAGTCCTCGTTCCCACTTCCAGCGTCCGGGTCATTGTGGTGAAGCAGCGCTGAATCAGCAGAGCTGCCTCTCCTCATCGTAGCCCGTCTGGCTCTTGTCTGTGATTCGTCAGACTCAACACTTGTTTCTTCTTTGAGAGCATTTTGTTTTGAGCTCCCTAGTTTCTCCTCATTTGGAGTTTCATCTGTTATACTTTTAATAGCCCCTCCTGTAGTGCCTGCTTCATTCACATTGTTATTTTTCTTCGCATTATCAACAACATTTACATCCCCTGAGATCTCATTAAGAGAGACTCTGGAATCAGAGAAGACCACTGATAGGGGCATAGGAATAAAGGGAAGCTCTTCCATATCTGCATCTGAATCAGATGAAGATGAGGGTGGCGGGGAGCCCTCCTTTAAATGCCGGGGCATCGCAATGGAAACATGGCTGGAAGAATCATTCAGGAGCTCTGGAATGGACCTCATTACCATCTTGGATTTGTAGCCAATGAGAGATCGCTGAAAAGAACAAACATACAACAAGCTTATTTCATAAACTTTTGTAAGCTCTTATGTTTCTATTTCAGATAAAAATAAAAACTATTTTCTAAAAACATTTTGCAACTGCTGTAAAATTACAAAATAACTTAAAATAAATCAACTTTGCTACCCTGTTTTGCTGTCACCCACTGGCATATACACATGTAATTGCTTTTGTCTGTGTGCTCATTTGTCTGTCAGCAAAATCTCACATGAAGCACCGTCAGATGTTAATACAATTTTTTTTAATCATTGAATATACATCTACAGCTGATTAACTTTTAGATTTCAGATGACCACTAGAGCTAACTGACCTCAGCAAACACAAAAATGGCTAACACTCGTTCTTATGTTTACAGTCTTGAGATACATGTGGTAGTTGCTGAGAGTTTTCCCTAAAACATATTCTGACTTTCGGCACTCAACGCTGTGGGTGATATGCATTCCATTAAGCTTCAGGCAAACATTGCATCAGGGGCTGAGACGGTGTGGAGGAAGGGCAGCCGACTTCGGACCAGAAAGTCGCAAGTTCATCTCCCCGCCATGCCCACATGTCATGGTGTCCTTGAGCAAGTCACCTAATCCTTAACTTCGCCTTGGGTGCCTTGACGGCGACCCATTGCTCCACCTGGGTGTATCTCACGTGTAATGGGTTAAATGCAGATAACTAATTTCGTCATTGTATGGGAACATACAGTGATACCAACACATAGCACTTTCTTCTTCTTTAATGTCAAACAGTATCATCCACACCATTTACCTGCCAGCGCCGTCTAGAAAGAACCTCCTTTAGCATTGCTGTGCAGATGCTCTTATTTGTTGATGACTGTAAGAGAAACACATCAATTACTATCAGTTTTATTGAGAATATTAACAGATACACAGGTAGGTCAATTGTCTGACTAATTGCATACCTTGAACCAAGGATGACGAAGGCACTCAATGGCACTAGGCCTCCTAGGAGGGGGGGAAATGATGCATTAGAGGAGGTCAAATCTAAAGTTATGATTAGATTTACATTGTGCGTACAGTTTGTCCACCACCAAAAGCTTGATGACAAATCCTTTGGCTTCCTTGCAGAAGTCTGAAAACATGCTTTCCTCGAAAGCTACGTTGTAGTTGCGGATGTTTAGCGCAGTGGCTCTGTCATTCTCACCAGCAAAAGGAGACACCCCAGTAAGACTAGAGTAAAAAACACACTTTTTAATACTTAACAGTGAAATATATTTTATGGCAAAATGCTTAACTAAAAAGCTAAAGCTCTTACCAAAGGTAAGTGATGACACCGACAGGCCTGTAAAAAAGCATGGCAGGGAATGAAACAGTTATATCAGGAAATACCTTTGATTCTGTAGCTTATGCTTAATGTTTTATGCAGTGTGGAGCCAATGGTCCATGCCAGGGAACAGGTGGCCTACCATATGTCTGTTGCTGTGGAAACAGGAGTTTGGTTAACGATCTCTGGAGCAACATACTCCGGTGTGCCATATTTGCTGTAGTACTCGTCTGAAGCATCCAATTTTACAGCGTCTCCAAAATCACAAATACGGACTGTGTCACTCCCTGGACTTGCCATTAAGACGTTTTCAGGCTAAAAAAAAAAAACAAGATATGAAAAAGTAAGGTCTAATAATCAAGCATTGCCACAAACACTGATAATCCAAGAGGCGAGATGCAAGGGTACCTTAATGTCAAGATGAGCAATACTTTTTTGGTGAAGATAACGAAGACCTTCCAAAATCTGCTGAATGCAACTGCGAATCTGAAATGTAAAGAAATTATGTAATAAACTCTGAGCTTGTTACATAATATGTACCGGTAGTAATGAAGCACACAAACCTCCACTTCCATGACTGTTGTCTTCTTGGCTATTCTATCTAGCAGCTCCTCGTGACATCTTCACACAACAGTTGAGGGAAAAGAAATTAAAGAGCTGAGAGAAATATATGAGAAATGACCATGACTCCCACACAGGCTATCTATTGCTAATCCCACTGCTCAGCGGTGAATCAGAGAGGAGAAAATGCATCATTCATACATGCAGGGCATCGCAGAATATATTCACTTCAATGGTTCGGATTGGAAGTGTACTATTGTTTGGAATTGCAGTTCTACCTAAAGTTCAGTAAATTACAAATCATAAATTCAAGACATTTACCTAACATGTCAAACAAAAGTGAAAGGATACAGCTCCGTAATGAGCACAACCACATTCTTTTTCTCGAAAGCATCGTGGAAGTACAGAATCCTCTTGTCGTCCAGCTCTGACACTAGCTTTATCTCTCTGAGGGCCGGGGCTTTCCGCTTTCCCCGAGCAGAAATGAATTTTGCAGCAAACTCCGTTTTTTCTTTCTTGAATGTGACTCTCTTCACGTAGGAGAAGGCCCCCCTGTACAAACAAACACAAAGGCACGATCACTGTTTGCTGTTGGTTCGTCTTTAGATTATATACTGGTTTTCATGGTGGACACAGCTAACCAAAAAGTTACCGTAACTAACGTTAAAGCTTCAGTATGTAGCTTTTTTTATGAACATATTTCTTCACTCTGTCACTACCTCCTGACAGACTGATGTTAGCCAGGTAATCTCTGAAAAAAAATTAAAAAAAATATTGTCCCCTTGCTTCTCCAGGTGGTAAATAAGCATTTCTAAAAAGAAAAGGTGACCCGCCATTTTCCAGCCAATAAAAACAGAGTTTGTAACCAGCCAATAAAAACAGAGCTTGAATTTGAATCAGCCAATAAAAACAGAGCTTGAATTTGAAATTCAACAGACCACAAGGGGGCAGAGCCACATATGGCTCTGAGGGGGAGGGATCAGAATGCTTTGCCTGTTGAAAATATTTCTAAGTGCTGCAGTTCTACAGAAACTGCATACTGAACCTTTAAACTGCTAAGCAGATTTTTTTTTAAATTAGCCAAAACTAACACTATAGCGCTAACTTTTATTTCATTCACTGCTGTTGCTGACACTGTAAGACTGTCTGTAATGTGAGAATGTTGTAAGTGAACACAGTTTAAAACAGTTTATGAATCACAAGTAAAGTGTCCATTTTCTGTTCAGAGGTGAGCTTTCAGAAATTAATCTGGTCCATTGGACCCAAAGAGGCGGAGCAAAACTCTGTTGTATTGAAGCAGAGTGATGCATGCAATAGCGTGTCGGACGTCTCCCCGTCTCATTTACTCCAATGAATTAACTCACTTTGGTGATCCTCTTTGTGATTAATTACTTTTATAAACTAACTACAAAGTTGCTGTGGATCATCATCAATATTCTGTCAGTAATAATAGATGTGTGAAATGTGTGAGAGAGTCACATCCCAGAGATAGTGTTAGCATTGCAAAGCATGCTGGGTAGGAATTATGTGTGCAATATTTCTGATTGTTTCTGATATTTCTGAGTGTGAAAATGTGTTTTTCATTGTTATTTTCCTGTTCTGGTTTGGTTTGGCATTTATGTTCAAGTATGTTATTGGCTGTAAACTGACACGTGTTTGTGGAAAACATGAGAGGGAAAGCACTGGGAGAGCAGTAACATCACTGGGTGGTGCTTAGCTTTGCTTAGCTCTGCATAGCATAGCATCGCTCTGTGTAATCACCATTTTCCTGTACACTTTTAATTCAGAGAACTGTCTTTAAAAATTAGTAGACTTGAATTTAGCAGATTTAAATTTAGAGGAACTAATTCCGTTAAACGTTTTCAAAAACACTAGCACAGCAAAAACACTAAATCGCCAAACAGAACCTCCACGATTAGCAGATTAGCAGATTAGCGGAACAATGCCCACCACTGATAGTTTTCTTTAACAGACAAGAATAAAAAACAGTTTTTTTTATTTTGCTCATTGTTTTCTAAGTAAATTCTAAAATCTATCAGTATACACACATGGAAATTAATGTGATTGTTAGTCACCAGAGAGTAGACTGGGCGATATGAACAAAAATTTATTTTGCCTTATTGTGGAGCTTTGTTATACGAGACGTACCATTTAATCCCTGTATTTATTTAATGTTTAATTCAACACTAAAGCTCACAAACCTTGGTCCTCCTCTCATAATAGAAAAAAAAAACTTTCCAACTGTTCTTGTACATAATCCAACAGTAGAATAAAAACTGAGACGCGGTCAAACAGTAAGTCACTTAAAATATTTTTTCAAGTTATCTAGCAGCTCACAAGACGGAAGAACATATATGGCAGCAGTCACCTTGGATTTTGATGTGGTAACATAATTTTTGTTATGGACCTGTTTTTATGTCTAGATGTAGTCACAACAACAAAATGCAATTCAGTACCTCATTTATTTTTCAAGCTGTTCAGCTCCATGCACGGACTACAGATGTTGCTGGATGGAGGGTAGTTCCAATCCCCCCTCTTTGCTCTTGATATAAAGTTATAAACTCAGATAACCCTAAAATGCTTCAAGTGAGGATTATTATTAATATTATTAATAATAATAATAATAATAATTAATCATAATAATTAATGTTAGGGCTGCTGTTTAATATACCATATTATTTTACATTAGCGTATATTTGAGATCTTTTAGCTTATTGTATAGCGTTTGTTTAGCATATATCTTAGTGTATATCTTAGATATTTTAGCATATTGTCTAGCATTGGTTTAGCATATATCTTAGTGTATATCTTGGATCTTTTAGCGTATTGTCTAGTGTTGGTTTAGAGCAGTGTTTTTCAACCACTGTGCCTAGGCACACTAGTGTGCCGCGAGTGATCGTCAGGTGTGCCTTGGAAATTATCAAAAAAGCCCCCCCCCCCCCTTCTACAACCGCTTTAAATTTAAGTGCAAGACATGTTAAGTGCAATTTGAAATAAGAAATATAAAATATGATAAAAATACATTTTTTGTGTTTATTTCATTCCTATTCAAGACACTTTGATAAGAATGACTATACAGTATATTTAATATAGGCGGATACAGTGTACAGTATCTATGTTTACAATTTTGGTTGGTAGTGTGTCTCGGGATTTTTTTCAATGAAAACACTGTGCCTTTGTAAGAATTATGAGGAGGTCAATATTAATACTGACCTCTTTATCCTTAATTAATCTACTTATTCAGATTGAATAGTAAATTCACGGATTCTGTTCTTTTTCAGTTTACCCAATATTTCTGTGATCTTTATGATGGACAAATAAACAGAGCCATTAAGTGACAATGGACATTGACTTAGTTTGATATGTCAAAGAGACACTATCATTTATTTAAAATAAATCAACTAAATTAACACCATTACACTTGATTGACATGATTTCACTTTCTTTCAATTTAAAACGTCAGCACACTTAAATTCAACACAACAGACATAAATATTGGATGTTAACATATTTAGTCTGTGGGCTCTTTTAGCTTAAAAATATAGTTTCCAGCTTAGATTGAGAGGGAAAAGAGAGGAGGAAAGATTTAAGAAGAAATTATCGTGAGCATGATACCAGAGTGACACTTCTCCTCCGACTTCTGCTAAAATCCAGGTACGTTTTGTAAACAGCTCTTTACCTTTTGACGACCGCCCGGTAAGAGGGAAGACCTTGTAGCTTTTCAGATGTACGGGTTCTTGTGGGGACCAGTTGTTAATTCTACGTGAGTGAGGATAGCTGCAGGACCTTGCAACAAGTCCTCACTCCAGCCTTCTCCGGTAACGGGTTCTGAACTTTTATTCTTTGCACACGAGTATTACCCGATATGTCTTAAGATTAGTTAGAATTAAGGCTGAGACGAGGTAATTCAACCAGACTGTTACTGTCTCCATCTAAACGTCACACCCATTCTTTTCACTCCGATAGATAGTCCGACTTAGCAGAATGGAGTCAGATCGTACCTCACGGAGAAACGTATATTAAACGACAGCTTACCTCTGTAGATGGTTATTGTTATCCGTCTGGTAAATTTTAGAACCTAGGAAAATAAGGTTCCAGGATGTTGTTTATATCTTTTTAGCCAAAACAACCATTTAAAACCTCCAATATTCTAGTTGTTATCTTGAACCAAGTTTCCCATCATTTAATATCAAGGTGAGTCGAAGGAAAAATCCAAATTTGTACGTTTTATATGTTTCTTTATTATTTAATTGCAAGGGAACAGCATAAGCACTACTTACTACAGAAAAGATTTAATTAGGTTACATGATTTGCATTTAAGAGATAAAAGATTCACAGCTCACCAAAAGATGTCTTCCACACGCTGGGTTTTAATGTATTTTTACCTTTAATTGAATTGAGTTGTACTCCAATCAATGTATAATTTGTATAATCTTCAAAAATGTTGGTTTATTCTACAATAATCTGATTCCGATCAAATATGTTTAATCCACCCAGGTAATCTTGGTGTGTTCCAACTTGTGTTTTTATCTCCACCAGGAAAACTTATTTTAATCCTATCAGGAAATCTTGTCACCTCCAGGTGACGCTGTTGTACTCCAATCAGAAGTCTGCACTTCCAGCAGACTGAACAAATCTTTGTTTAATCCCACATAGGAAAAGCTTGTGTTTTCAATCCTTCAGGAAAAACTTGTTTTGTAATCATCCACTTTAGAAATCTTCATTTAATCCTGTTATTATCCAGTCAGGAAAGTCTGCACTTCCAGCAGACTGAATAAGTCTTCGTTGTAATTCCACAGATAAACCTCCAGGTAATTCTGTCGTGTTAAAAATCCCAGTTGTAATCCATCAAAACTGTTCAAGGTCAAAAAATCTGGTAATCCTCCCAGGCAAAATCAATTATTCCTCAAAAGTGTTATCCATTCAAAGATATTGTAATCCATTCGGTTGTTCTGCGATGCTGATGAGCAAGGCCTTCAAAGCAGGCCTGAGGTTAAAATTAGAACATCGTGTTCTCCTGGCTTTTCATCCAAGGTCAGTCAGCTTCTAGCTGGCAGGTCTCACTCCGTGATCAGACCGGTTGACCCAAAACAATAACTGATTTTCCAATCTCCAGGATCCATTCGGCAAAATCAGCTTTAATCCATCAAAGATTGTTTTCCAAACATTCAGCTCGCTGCAGCCGCAACGAGCACTCCTTTTGTCCAGGAGAAAAACTCTTTTTGAGTTAATCCAATTTTCCCAAAGTATCCAGCAAATTCAAAGAATCCTTCATGACTTAAGCAACTTCAAAAGATGTTGTTTTGTTCCACAAAAATATTTTTAAATCAGGAAAAATAGTATTCCACAAAAAGGCAGCCTTTAATCCATCAATCCTTGTTGTGCAGCACTGACGATCAAAGCTCTTCAAAGCAGGATGTGACCAGAGAGAACATCCTGTTCTCTCAGACTTTAAACAATCAGCACTCAGTGACCAGGTCTCCAAGCCGATGTCCCTCTTTACACCAAGGGTTCAGAAAAATAGTATTTTCCTTTAAATGATGTTTAATCCATCATTTTATTCTGTGGTACTGACGAGAGACCTTCCTTAGCAGGCCGGAGCCTAAAATTGGAACATAGTGTACTTACAGAAACAACTCGCCTGCTGCACTCCTGACTCTCTGCTTTAATTCATCAAAGCTTGTTTTCCAAACATTCAGCTTGCTGCAGTCTGATCTCTCGACGCACAAAACTTCTCTTTAAACTTTTCCAGATTCAAAATCAATCAGCTCTCCGAATGCAGGCATCGATCCAAGTCTTCTTTCCACAATATAATTCTTCAAGGTTTTCCAAACATCTGCTCCGTGGTACCGACAACCAGGGAGTCAGAAGCGGTGTTCCCTTAGCTTTAAACAAGCTGATAAGCCAGGACCCGTCAGAGCAGATCCCAATGCCACAAAAACACTTCTTTCGTCCTGGAGTAAACTCTTTTTGAATCAATCCAATCTTCTTAGAGTATCCAGCAAATTCAACTAATTCCTCATGACTTCAGCATCTTCAACCAGTTGTATTCCATAATTAATGTTGAATCTTATCCAGAAATGTTGTTTTGTTCCACAAAAATATTTCCAGATCAGGAAAAACAGTATTCCACAAACAAAGCAGCTTTTAATCCATCATTGCTCATTCAGGCTGACGGGAATTCCCCAACAGCAGAGCGGAGATAAAAAGTGCACAGTGTTCCACTAACAAAAACAGCCTGTCAGCGTGCCGTCAGTGCTCGGGTCTGTCAAAATTACTTTAATCTTTCATCAACAGAGGAATCTCTGTAACTGATTTTTCCATCTTCATGCTTCAGTGGCTTTTTGCTGTCATAATAATTTAATCTTAATATAAATTTAGTTGTGGGTAAAACTGGGAAGTTTATCCTACCTTTTTCTTGTCAGAAAGTGCCACAAGGGATTTCCAAAAGAATAGGAAAATTATTCCATCTCTGAAGCCAGTCCAAATTGTGAAAAAGATTGGAAATATCCGGGCTGAGAGACAAAAAAGCATTCCTTGTTGCGCAAAAAGAAAAACCCTTTTTCAGATAATCCAATTTTCTTTTCAGCTTTCAGAGAGTTCAGTTATAATCCACAAGAATTCTTCAGGGGTCCAAAAAACTCAGCAATTTTTCTTCTCTTCCACAGCTTTTTTATAGCCCAGAAAGGGGGCTTCAGTTCCCCTCCTCAGAAAGTTACATCACTTTGATAGTGCTTCATTGGTCAAATGATGAGGTGACTTTTTACACCTCCTCTCAGTCCTCACTGAACAATGACATAACGTCTCTCCAGCTGTCACCCTCCCTTCACAAGAGAGTCTGGTCAGACAGGTTTTAAACTTTCACCCAGATCCTCAACTTTTACCTACATTTACCCAAACTGTGGAAAAAACACTCTTTTAAGGTGCTATGTAATATTTAAAACCATATTTTCCAACCCTCAGCAGTGAAGCATCCTTTAGTTTGCTGTGAATCATAAAAGAAAACATAAAATAACATACATTTTACCCACATACACAATCATATATTCAGTTAATTACTTGACACACACTTCACATAACCATTGCATGTCTGATTTTCTTTGTTGTAAATGCTTGCCCTTTCTAACAGGCTTTGAATCAACCTTGCAGCCTTCCTTCTGCTCTGCCAAAAAGTGTGCATGTTTTTATCTATCTGACCTATATTTCTTCTGCTCCCAAGCAGACCTGCTCAAGAGCGTATGTGTTATTATTTATTATAACTCCTTGTGTGTTTTCTCTGTGTGCAAGCTCATATCCTGATAAGAAGCCTCAGCTGTCTGCAATAACGCTTTGCTTCTGAATGTTTTAGTATGGATCCTTTAATATTCTTATTCTTATTATTTTGTTAAAATAAATTTTGTTACATTTAAACAGTCCTTGAAGCAAAAAACAAAAACTACCTTCCCAAATGACTCTTTTCTGTAGCTGTGTGAAAGTGCACAGCCCTCACTCTGAACAGACCCGAGTGTGTGTGTGTGCGCACGTGCACGTGTGCGTGCGTGTGTGTGCGCGTACGTGCCTGCTCCATGCTCTGCCTCTGTCAGAACACCAAAACTAACTAGTTTAAAGGTCTTTCTCTGTAACCAAACTCTCATTGCATCTCTGCAAGTCAAACTTTCTGCAGAACATGTAGAGTTTTACATGTTCTGTTCTGTTATTGGTGTGAGATGATAGATTCACTACTTTTTAAATACTTTAATAACTATTTTCTTTCTTAACAGGCCTTGACAAGCCCTAGTTCTCCTGCAACAAGTGTTATCTCCTTTGACCTATATTTTCTCCGGGAGAGACCTGCTGCTCCACAGAGGCCTTGGTTTTTCTGCCTAGTGTGTGTATGTTAAAGGCCTGACAAAGGCCTGACTCAATTTTATTTCTTATAGCACAGGGTTAACCAAATTGCCATGCAATAACACAAAGATGGTTTACCAAAATACAAACAAAGCATATAAAAAGTAACAAACATACATCATGTTTTTCTGCTTATGAGTTTAAAATGCCATATAAATTAAACTAATCTAGGGTTACTGACGGTGTGTTATTACACCCTGCTCTGAGCCCTGTGCCAAAGGCAACTTACCATGTGTGTGTATATGTGTTGTAAAGATCTTTGTAGCAGTATAAGTCTGTTTTCAATATAAAAGTCCTGCACACTTCGACACCCACTCCTTGAAAACAGGCGGTGCTGCTCTAATCAAGTCCTTTAACACTCATCATGATTTTCTCGTCATCTGTGTCCATGCCATCTGGGACCCCGAGATGTCGTCGTCAGGTCACGCAGGATCCTTGGAGCCTCTGGACCCTGGATTGCTGTTCGCTTCTTCTCAACCTCCATCATGGTGTAGTCATCCTGGTTGGTTCCACGTGTGCCGCCCGGCTGAGGTGAGGTCGTCCTCCTCAGGTCATCTCCTCAGGTCATCTCCTCAGGTCATCTCCTCAGGTCATCTCCGGAGATCCTGTAGTGGTCAATGATTCTTCGTTCTCCCTTGTTGATCGAGCATCAGGATCAGCATTCTCCCTGGCCTCAGGCATCAGTGTTTCAGCATTCTCCCTGGCTTCAGATATCCTTCAGGTGAGTAGGCAGCATTGCCATCCATCACCTACTGATGCGGTGGTGTTGGCCTTGGGTCTTCATGAGTCAAGTCAGACTCTGAGTCAATGGGATCAGCAACTGCTGAACTGACTGGGATAGCGTCGTCAGGTTCTTCCGGCTTTAGCTGGGCCGGTTGTATCAGGACATTGTAAATAAGTAAATAAGTGAAATAAGTAAAGAAGTA
>JBBPBX010031107.1:0-26796 GCA_038048925.1 Garcialebias charrua | reverse complement strand
AGCGAGGAACGTCTCCACCGTCATTAAAATCTGTTGCGGGTCCATGTTGGGCGATCAGGTTTGTTTATATTCATCCCAGAAGTAAACTGGAAGTAGTACTTAGTCGTCTGTGTGTTTTTTTAAGGAGAGTTTGCCACTCTGCACATGTCAGTACTTTTATTCCGAATAAAAGTCTGCTGCGTGTAAATGCTTATCGTAAACGGACTGTGCCCATGTACTTTGTAAATGATACATTTGGATTATTTAATCCGAATACATTTAAATCCAATCAAAGAATTTTGCACATGTAAACTGGTGCCCATGTCCAGCAGTCACTGTGCGAGAGGTGGGGGACACACTGGACAGGGCTCCAGTCCATCACAGGGAAACTCAGAGACAAATGAGACAAACGAGACAAACAACCATTCACTCTCTCACTCACACCTACAGACAATTTAGAGTTACCAGTCAGTCTAACGTGCATGTTTTTGGTCTGGAGGAAACTGGAGCACCCGGAGAAAAGCCACACATACACGGAGAGAACATGCAAACTCCACCCTGAAAGGTCCCCAGCCGGGATTTGAAGCGGGGCGACCTGCTCGCCGAGAGGCAGCAGCTGTCTCAACTGCACCACCGTGCTGACGCTGTTTTAAATGTGCTTTATAAATAAAGTTGACTTGACTTGATTAAATCAGCCTATTGACAAGATTTTTTTAGAAATATGGAGAAATTAATAAATCTGAATTAGTTTGTACCTAATCTACAAAGATAATACATTTTCAAATTTCTGCCATAAAGAATGATGCAGACATTAATCCCAAACATTTTATTCCATATCTTCAAGGTTTACATTCTCCATCAGATCAATAAGTATTTTCTTGTCACACAGCAGGAGACTCTTTAGTTTGTCACAGTATTGGTTTTCTCAGCTGACCTGACCAGTGGCGTCTGGTTTAATGCAGACACAGCTCAATACCCAATATCAGTCAACAATCAGCCTTACATTTACTACAACCTGCATCTGTCTTTGTTCAAACTGAACAGTGCCTGTGCTGTTTTAGGTCCAAACTGGACATTGGTATTTGGAATCAAATTGCTCTGTTAAATTGTAAGAGATGTGTTTTGTTTTCCATTCATTGTTGAAGGTTTGTGTGTGAATCCAACCAGAATTGTGTTGATAGCATCTTGTGGAAGCTAATTTTAGTTTTTCTGTGCAGTTTCTTTTTCTATCACATGTAATGTAGGTTTAGAAGGATTCAAAGAGGCAAATCAATTAGACAAGCTTCAGATATGAGTGAACAGTTAGACCAGGTTTTTTTCCTCGGCTTTAATGAAAAAAAAAAATATGTGGATTAAAATAATCTGAAGTTGAACTACTGTACATGACTAAAACAACGCTTATTTTATATGTCGTGGTTTTACACATGTCTCCTCTCATATTCCCCACTAAATAATCCTTCTGGCAGATACTTTACTGTCTGGCTGCTTCATGGTTCCTAGGAGAGGCTAATTTAAGCAAACACAGGAGGAGGATCTATAACAAATTGGCGAATGATCAGTAGTTGTGGGTTGTTTGCTCCTGGATAAACCTCAAGACCGGAGAATCAACCCAGAGTTTATAGCTGCAGATCTTTGCTTTCAGTCATAGATCCATCCATCCATCCATTTTCTTTACCCACTTTTTCCTTTCCGAGTCGCGGGAGTCCTTGCCTCTTTTCCACCGCTCGGCTCGGCTCGGGTTGGATCGGCTCAGGTCGGCTCAGTTCGGGTCGGGTCACATCTATGTTCTGTTTCCACAGCTTTTTTGTACCCCTTCTGTGGGCGGGGTCCAGAATCCTACTCGTCTTACCACATGGTGGCAGTAGTGTTCCTCAAGCTATTTACTACAGTACTAGCCACCACTAGAAGAAGAACACAATAAAGACTTTGTTTCACATATTATCAATTCTATCAAAAACCACAAAGCTGATATTTTTCAAAAAAATCTAGTGTGATCACAACATGTTCATATACGAAATGTATCCTGTTGGAGTTATTTGAAATAAAATTCAATGTTTTATAGACATAAATGTGTCAACCTACGTCCATTATTTTCTACTTTGTTTCACATATTATCAATTCTATCAAAAACCACAAAGCTGATATTTTTCAAAAAAATCTAGTGTGATCACATCATGTTCATATACGAAATGTATCCTGTTGGAGTTATTTGAAATAAAATTCAATGTTTTATAGACATAAATGTGTCAACCTACGTCCATTATTTTCTACTTTGTTTCACATATTATCAATTCTATCAAAAACCACAAAGCTGATATTTTTCAAAAAAATCTAGTGTGATCACATCATGTTCATATACGAAATGTATCCTGTTGGAGTTATTTGAAATAAAATTCAATGTTTTATAGACATAAATGTGTCAACCTACGTCCATTATTTTCTACTTTGTTTCACATATTATCAATTCTATCAAAAACCACAAAGCTGATATTTTTCAAAAAAATCTAGTGTGATCACAACATATTCATACACGAAATGTATCCTGTTGGAGTTATTTGAAATAAAATTCGAATTTTTATAATTTATTTTCGTTGTGCAAACACAGGTTTTGGAAAAAGTCAAAGCGAAACTACTTTAAATGCAGCACATTTGACCATACGTGACAATATTAAAGCGTGGTTAAGCTCAGGAGCCCTCGTACTATTAAAGTCAGCTATGAAATATATTTTATATCTGTTCATTGAGCTACATTTAAAGACATAAAGCCGCCCGCGCGCCGCGTGTTACTCGTGGCGAAACTACTTTTTAAAATCGTGCAGTTTTGAGCAGTACGTGATTTTATTAAGGACACGTTCAGCTGAAGACCCATCNAAGAAAATATAGTGCAGAGTTAATCAGACTGTGAAAAGAGAGAGTAGTGCTGGCACAGTGCACAACTAATGCCTCTTTTCCACCGCTCGGCTCGGCTCGGGTTGGATCGGCTCAGGTCGGCTCAGTTCGGGTCGGGTCACATCTATGTTCTGTTTCCACAGCTTTTTTGTACCCCTTCTGTGGGCGGGGTCCAGAATCCTACTCGTCTTACCACATGGTGGCAGTAGTGTTCCTCAAGCTATTTACTACAGTACTAGCCACCACTAGAAGAAGAACACAATAAAGACTTTGTTTCACATATTATCAATTCTATCAAAAACCACAAAGCTGATATTTTTCAAAAAAATCTAGTGTGATCACAACATGTTCATATACGAAATGTATCCTGTTGGAGTTATTTGAAATAAAATTCAATGTTTTATAGACATAAATGTGTCAACCTACGTCCATTATTTTCTACTTTGTTTCACATATTATCAATTCTATCAAAAACCACAAAGCTGATATTTTTCAAAAAAATCTAGTGTGATCACACATGTTCATATACGAAATGTATCCTGTTGGAGTTATTTGAAATAAAATTCAATGTTTTATAGACATAAATGTGTCAACCTACGTCCATTATTTTCTACTTTGTTTCACATATTATCAATTCTATCAAAAACCACAAAGCTGATATTTTTCAAAAAAATCTAGTGTGATCACATCATGTTCATATACGAAATGTATCCTGTTGGAGTTATTTGAAATAAAATTCAATGTTTTATAGACATAAATGTGTCAACCTACGTCCATTATTTTCTACTTTGTTTCACATATTATCAATTCTATCAAAAACCACAAAGCTGATATTTTTCAAAAAAATCTAGTGTGATCACAACATATTCATACACGAAATGTATCCTGTTGGAGTTATTTGAAATAAAATTCGAATTTTTATAATTTATTTTCGTTGTGCAAACACAGGTTTTGGAAAAAGTCAAAGCGAAACTACTTTAAATGCAGCACATTTGACCATACGTGACAATATTAAAGCGTGGTTAAGCTCAGGAGCCCTCGTACTATTAAAGTCAGCTATGAAATATATTTTATATCTGTTCATTGAGCTACATTTAAAGACATAAAGCCGCCCGCGCGCCGCGTGGGCGAAACTACTTTTTAAAATCGTGCAGTTTTGAGCAGTACGTGATTTTATTAATCTGTTCATTGAGCTACATTTAAAGACATAAAGCCGCCCGCGCGCCGCGTGTTACTCGTGGCGAAACTACTTTTTAAAATCGTGCAGTTTTGAGCAGTACGTGATTTTATTAAGGACACGTTCAGCTGAAGACCCATCTTTGCTATAAATTTAAAAAATAACAATTGTTTTTACCGTGTTATTCATGTAAAAGTCCTGCCGTGGTAGCTTCCCTCGCTTCCGTAAAAACAGCTCTCGTCTCCTCCTCCCTCCTTCCGGAGCGGGTGAGCTCGCTTCAGTACACCTCTGAAAGCAGCCCGAAAATCTCAGGAAATCTCGCGCGGCTCCGCTCGGAATAGCCGGTGGGAAAGGATGAAAGGGGGTCTCTGCGACGCACATATGACGTAACATCCGACCCGAGCCGACCGGTGGAAAAGGGGCATAGTCATAGATTCTGCTGGTGCCCGTGTCCAGCAGTCACTCTGCAGGAGACGGGCTACACAGGTTGCAAGTTGAATCATAGATGCATTATTATAGCATCAAAAGAATAGTTCAGATCTTTTAAAGTGGTGTTTTATGAAATGGTTATTAACATTATAGATGGCTCAACCAAACCAAATAACCAAAGTGGTTTTTTTTTGCCATCTTAGAATTACTCTAATCTTAAAAAGTTGGTGGCAGTCAATAAAAACAATAATATATACACTTTTAAACTGCTGTCAGTTTTAGATTATGGTAATTCTGGTAGAAATGTTGTGATTGTTGTGTCAGAAATGTCTCGAGCTGCTGTGGATGTGCTATACAGTAATTAGTTTTTACAATTTGTAAGTAAGTAAAACTTTATTTATGTAGCGCTTCTCAAGATAAAAATCACAAAGTGATTCGGCAAACAAAATACAAACGTGCACAAAACAAATTTAAACAAAGGCAGATTTAAAGACATGAGCTTTTAGCTGGCCTTTAAAAGAAGCCACTGAGTCCACTGATGGGAGAGTTTGAGTAAGGAGTTCCAGAGTGTTGGAGCCACAGAAGAAAAGGCTCTGTCTCCTTTGGTTTTCAGTTTTCTCTGGGGGACAATCAGCAGGTCTTGATCACAGTACCTCAAAGCCCTGATCAGAGTGTAGGGATGTAAAAGTTCTGAGATGTGTATTAGTGTCTGTCCATGCAGAGCTCGCCGTCAAAACCAAAACTATGAAATCCACTCGATAATGAA
The DNA here is from genome assembly GCA_038048925.1 of Garcialebias charrua. Classification (NCBI taxonomy): domain Eukaryota; kingdom Metazoa; phylum Chordata; class Actinopteri; order Cyprinodontiformes; family Rivulidae; genus Garcialebias; species Garcialebias charrua. The sequence continues at coordinate 21,556 of JBBPBX010031107.1, read as the reverse complement.
CTGGGAGCCAATGGAGTTTCTTTAGAGGAGTTATATGACAACATTTTAAAGATCCAGTCAGAAGTCTAGCAGCAGCATTCTGTACAGACTGCAACCGGTCTATGGAGATTTTGGTTCAACAAGTGTACGGTGCATTACAAAAATCCAGACGAGAAGAAAAAAAAACATGAATTAAGATTTCCATTTCTGGACGAGAAACAATATGTTCCCTTATCAGTCAGTCCACTGCGGTGCAACCACATGACTATGGGAATTGCGCCTCCGCGCAGTTCACCTGAACCAATACAATCATGCCTTATAAGGCAAGTGTGCATCAGTGTCACCAAGGGCCCGCCACTCTGGTATAAAAAGGCGCTGACTCCACACGTTCATTCTTTTTTGCCCTTCACCTCACTTCACACCTGAACTTCGCAGGACTCCGTGTGATTGGATCGCTCGACTGGAGGAGAGCTCGCTCCCTGCCCAGAGTGTCACGGACTTCCCTGCGAGCGCTTTGTTTAGCGGATGCTATCCTAGTGCCGTCGACTTCGACATTTTCTGCTGTTCGTCGCCCAGTTTAGCGGGACGCTAACTGTTCCACACGCTACCTGCTAAGCTAACGGAGCTAACAGGTTAGCCACCACGAGCAACGTAGCGAGAGGATTCATCGTTTTTCTGCTGTTTCGTCACCCAGTTTAGTGGGACGCTAACTGCGCCACACGCTACCTGCTAAGCTAACGGAGCTAACAGGTTAGCTGCCACGAACAGCACAGCAAGAAGATTTCTTCGAACCACGTTTAGCGGCGACTACAACTCGACGTCTCTTCTCAGCCATGGCTCCGGAGAAGAGCAAGAGGAAGTCGAAGAACTCCAACAAGACGAGCAGGCTAGCGAGCCCCAGCTCCCGACCCTGCACCAACGGATGTGGCTATTTCATCTCGGCAACAGACACCCACGAAGCCTGTCCGTTCTGCCTAGGAATGGTCCATGCAAGGACAGCTCTGGACTCCCCCGAATCTTGCCCTCACTGCAACCAGCTGAGTCAGGCGGCAAGACGAAGGCGCGTGGACTTGGTGGCCAAGGCCATGTGCAGCTCCACCGCGACACGGGAGCCGCTCCTCACAGAGGCTCTCACTCCTACAGCGGAGTTGGAGGCAGAAAGGATGGAGGACAGCGGCGCTGTGGACTGGGGTGAGACAATGGACATTGTTGCCCCCATGGGGGACTCCACAGCAGAGCTCGACACAAGGGACTTGATGCGAGCCGACGAGCTCTCGCTAACAGCCTCGGGCGAGATATCGGACGACGAGGCGGACAACAAGGAGGACGGAAAAGACGAGGACTTCTCCCAGAGCCCAACGGCAGATCAACCAGTGACAGAAGTGTCCACCCCCGCTCGGTTCGAGCTGTGCCGCAGAGCCGCGGATGCTCTGAAAGTGACTTGGCCAGGGCCCCCCCCCCGACAACAAGTAACAAGGTTAGTGGGGAATTTCTTTTTCGCCAAGCAGCAGTCGGCCATACGGCACAGGATACCCATCTTTCCCGACTTCCAGACAGAGCTGACGCGCACCTGGGCTGACCCCAGGGCCCCCTTGACACTGTCTCACTCCCAGTTTTTAGACATGGACGGAATGGACGCGGCAGGCATGGCCCACATTCCTCAGATGGAGGAGACTTTGGCAGCTCATTTGGCCCCCAGAACATCGAGCTCCAAACCCACTCTGCCCAACAAGGCCTGCCGTGTGTCAGCCTCGCAGCCCAAGAAGAGCTACCAAGCACAGGGCCTCGCTGTGCGAGCCATGAATGCTTCTGCAATGATGCAGGCCTACCTGGCCGAAAAACTGCATGAACTTCAGCAGACCTCCAACAAGAGGAAAGCGACAAGGTTCTGGACGAAGCCTACAAGGCGACAGACTTTGTCCTCCGCCTCATGGGAACTGCAGCCATTGCTCAGGTAAAAGCTATGGCCGAGATGGTGATCGCTCAATGACACTTGTGGGTGACCCTGACAGACCTTCCAGAGGGCTAGGGCGCCCCGTTCTTCCACCATCCCATCAAGCCCACAGGCCTTTTTGGCGAGGCATTGGAGCGGATCCAGAGTAGGCTGGATCAGCGGAGGAAACAAGAAGAAGCCCTGTGTGAAGGGATGTCCAGAAAACATTTTGTGCAACCCAGAGAACCGAATGGGCACAGGGTCCAGCAGCAGCAACACCACTCCGCCACGCGTCGACCAGCTCAGAAAAGGCCAAACCTTGAGAGGAAGCAACGACCTAACCCGCCTCAGAGCCTCCTTAGTCAGGCCAGGCCTGGTCAAAGAACATGTTCATGCCACGACAGGCAGAACCACCACGGTCCTCCTCAGCGAACCGTGACAGGAAGCAGAAATCAGCCTGAACCAGAGCTGCTTCACCACCATCCAGGTTTTTCCACCCAGAGGGAAAAGAGGAAAGCCGAACTTTTAATACCAGCTTTTGTACTAAAGAAGCCACGATTAACTGGTCCATAACGTGAGTACACACAAAATCACTCAAATGTTTGTGTAATAAAGAGAAATTGCTGTTTGAACACAACAATAAAGTCTCAGAAAGATCAGAATGTCCTGTGTCCCGTCAGCACTAGAGGGGAAAACATAACACCTTTTTATGCAAAACGTGTCAATAAGGAAACGGAGGGACCGGTTCTCACACCCGGCTCCCCCTGCTCTGATAAGACACAGTCTCTCAGGAGACACAATGAGCCTCTGCAGGGGGTCAGATACCTGTCTGCCCCAGATAGACTCTCTGACCCCTGCAATGGGACAGACAGGCCCGCCGATGAGCGGGCGGGGGGTGGGGGGGTGCTCTCCTACCGCACTCCCCCCTCACGTACAAGGTAAACATGCCCTCCAGGCTGACAGCACATGCGGCAGCATGGGAGGCTTGCAACCCATGTCACTGGGTCATGTCGACCATAACTCAGGGTTACAAGCTGCAATTCTTCAAATGACCACTAACTTTTCTAGGGGTGGTGAAGTCAGATATAACCCTAGCTCGCGCTCTCATGTTCTGAGGGAGGAAATTTGCTCTATGATGTAGAAAGGTGCAATCAGAGCAGTTCCTGCTCACGATGTAAACAGAGGGTACTTCAGCAAGTACTTCCTCATTCCAAAGCGAGAGGGGCGGTCTCAGACAATTTTGGATCTGAGAGGTTTGAACAAAAGGATGCGCACATTCAAGTTCACCATGATGACCCTGAGGCAGGTGATCTACTCAGTACACCCAAGAGATTACTTTTGCAGCATGGACTTAAAGGATGCATTTTTCCACATCAGCATCCAATGCGTACACAGGAAATTTCTGCATTTTGCCTTCAAAAACACCACATACAAGTTTCAGGCACTACCTTTTGGCCTAAAAACTACACCCAGGACATTTACAAAATGCCTGGAGGCAGCCCTGGCACCCATGAGGAGCCAGGACGTCAGAGTGTTGAATTATCTCTACAACTTGTTGGTCCTAGGGAACAGCAAAGTCCAGGCAAAGCTACACACAGACATGGTGATGTACCACTTAAAATCACTAGGTTTAGTCACACTGGGAAGGGTATTATCCCGGGTCCTGGTGACGACAGATACGTCCAAAACAGGGTGGGGTGGGCTCTGCAAGGACCAGTACGCCTGCGGGGTCTGGATCCAGCAGGAAGCCCGGCTCCACATAAATTTCCTGGAGCTCTCAGCAGTGATTCTCTCACTGAAACATTTTTACAGGAAAGGCCTGATCAAGCACCAGCATGTCCTTATAAGATCGGACAACAGGTGCACGGTGGCCTACATCAACAGAGAAGGTGGGGCACGATCCCAACCCTTCCTGAGGCTGACTCAGAGACTGCTCACGTGGTGCAGCTCCCGGATCTTGTTACTAAGGGCAACCCACGTGCCAGGGGAACTAAACCACAGGGCAGACGCCCTGTCAAGGGGAGCCCCCCTCCCCTCAGAATGGCGCCTGAACCCACGTATCGTGGACCAGATCTGGGCACGATACAGGAGGGTAGACGCAGATCTGTTCGCCTGCTGCGACAACAGTCACTGTGCTCTGTACCACTCCATACGGGACGTGAACCCACCATTGCGGATGGACGCCCTGATGTATAGCTGGCCAGCAGGGAGGCGGTATTACGTGTTTTCCCCATCCCTTTAATTCAAGCGACACTGGAACATGTACGCAAGGGAGCTCTCTCTCTAATATTGGTAGACTCCAAGAGGCCAAAGAAAGCATGGTTTGCAGAAGTGATCTCACTCCTGGCAGGAACACCTTGGCAGCTGCTCCCCCCACAGGGACCTGCTGACCCAGGCCCACGGGCAGATCCTGCATCCCCGTCCAGAGCTGTTGCAGCTCTTGGTCTGGCCGCTGAGAGGGACCGGTTAATGGTTTCCGGCCTGCCCAGTAATGTGGTAAACACTATACAGGGCACGAGAGCACAGACTACGCAGACACTCTATACCCGTAAGTGGCGTGTTTTTGAGAGCTGGTGTCTACAGAGGAATATTACTCCATATTCCTGTGACTTGGTCCAGCTCCTCACTTTTATGCAGGACCTGCTGGAGAAAGGACACTCCTTCTCAACCATAAAGGTCTTCTCAACCATAAAGGTCAACTTTTCCTTCCCCCCCCCCCCAGTTCTAACTGCAGAATAGAAACGTTTGAGCATGCTCTGCCCTGTTAGGGCCCTGAGCGTCTACATGGAGAGGACTGACAGTTGGCGAAAAACAAACCAACCAGCTATTTGCTAATCCTGCTGCAGGCAGGGCCCTGTCAAAACAGTGCCTCTCACACTGGGTGACTGAGGCCATAAAGAGGGCATACAGCAGTAAAGGTCAGCAGTTGCCTACTGGGGTACATGCTCACTCAACTCGAGGCCTAGCCACTTCCTGGGCCTTATTCAGAGGTGTTCCAGTAGCAGATATCTGTGCAACTGCTAACTGGTCATCATCAAACACGTTTGTGAAACACTACAGCTTAGATGTCAAAGCAAGTGACATAACTCAAGCTGTTCTCTCTACCACAGAGTAATGAGCAGCTGACGCCTGTAGGCTAAGGCAGAACGTTCTCATAAGCATGCATTTCCAGAGCATTTCCAGGGCGTGATTGAATTGTGTTCCCATAGTCATGTGGTTGCACCGCAGTGGACTGACTGATAAGGGAACTGAAAGTTATGCACCATACCATACCATACCATTTTATTTATAAAGCACTTTAAACAGGAACAAGTCCACACCAAAGTGCTGGACAAACAAACACGCAACAGGCAACACAGACAATGAAGTACAACACGAAAAACATAAAAACATTGCAGATCATAAATCAAACGATCCAATACAAATCAGCTGGCATTGAAAGCAATGGAGTAGTAGTGAGTTTTTAACCGGGATTTGAAAACCGAGAGGGAGGGGGCCTGTTTGATGAGCAGCGGTAACTCGTTCCAGAGTCTTGGGCCTGCTACAGAGAACGCCCTGTCACCCCTGCGCTTAAGGCGAGTTTCTGGAACTATTAAGAGTACCTGATCCTCTGACCTCAAAGCACGTGGAGGGACATATGGGTGTATCAGATCCGAGAGATAGGCGGGGGCGAGACTGTTCAGCGATTTGTAGACATACATGAGAATTTTGAATTGGATTCGAAGATGAACCGGTAGCCAGTGAAGGGAGGCCAAGACTGGTGTAATGTGCTCTCTCATAACTCATGTTCCCTGAGGGAAGGGAACATGGTGCAACACATGTTTGCCCTTTCAATGCCAAAGCTCGTTAAAGTGCATATGGAGAATGAACGTGTGGAGTCAACGCCTTTTTATACCAGGGGGTGGGCCCCTGGTGACGCTGATGCACACTTGCCTTATAAGGCATGATTGTATTGCTTCAGGTGAACCACGGAGAACCAATTCCCATAGTAATGTGGGTTCACCTTGTTCCCTTCCTTCAGGGAACATGAGTTATGTTGCATAACTTTCAGGTTACCTTATCAGTCAGTCCACTGCGGTGCAACATATTTGATATGGGAATTTCGCCCCCGCGCAGTTCACCTGAAGCATTACTACACGCCTTTTAAGGTGTAGTTGAACACTTAATGTATGTCAGTTTACTGACTTTACCATGTTCCACATAAAGTTGGAGCAGATTTGATCTGACCCAAATTTATTAACGAGTTCACTCTTTTTCTGGATTAAATTGCTTAAATGTGACTAGACAAAATATAATCTCATGAGAAACGTCAACTTATGTCGATTCACCAGGAGATTAACCTTTTATTGAGAAAATCATGAAAGTACATGAACAATTGTATCAAGATTAGCTCTGATTTAATAACTACTGTAGACAAAATTCAAATAGAAACAAACAGACAAGTTAAAGTCTAACTTGCTGCTGGCACATTTTCTTAAGAGTTTACTGGCTTAGGAAAAATAAGTTTAAGGAATAAGAAATGGAATGAAAGATAAGTTTAACAGAAGTTAATTATTTTGAAATGCAACAGGGTGGCACTTTTCCCAAACGAGTCCGGCTGGACTTCCCGAACGCTCAGCATACAATCAACGACTCTTTACCTGGTGACGAGCACGTCTCTTGGAGATAAGAGCTGAGAAGTTTATGGACACTTAACGGACTGTGTTGTCCAGTAGACGTCCAGTTGAACTTCAGCGCGTGTATAACTGATTCAACGAACGTGAAGAGCGCCTTTCCCGGCAGGAACCAGGCCAGCGTCCTGACTGGGTTTCAAAATAAAACTTTCAGAAAACAAATTCTTTCAGAACAGAAATGAGTGAGTTACAGCTGAGCTGTGCTGTAACCCTGGCTGATAACGTAGGTCTAATTGGCATTTGACCAAAACGTTCAAACCAGTTTAAAGAAGAACTTAGTTCGAGTTCCCCCTTTGCACTGAAGCCAAAACGGGAAGTAAGAGTTTTAATATGGAGGGAGGGGTCAGCCCACTTCCTCCCACTTATTGGCTGTTTTAACAAAATAAAAGGAGTTACTTAGCAGTTCCCAGAGTTGAAAACTCTGAAGGACACTAACGTATTGTGTTTAGACAAGTGGCCAGATGGAGCTGCCAGTAAAGAGAATATTATGGCTAATTCACAGACAAAGCAGAGAAGTTGCAGTTAAAAGTTTACCCTGAACTGTGCCATAATTTTAAAGCATCCTCGTACTGCAGAATAAACCAGCATGAGAGTAACACTCATGTTAATAACAGATCATCATTAAATGACAAAAAATATACAGGTGGTCCCCGACTTACGAGCGCCCTGACCTACGAGCGTTCGACTTTACGAGATTATCATAATTAATAAAAATATGAAATTTAAAAAAAAAAATTGGGTTTAAATGTTCTTAATTTCATGTGTACAGCACTTTGTTGCAGCTGTGAATGTTTTAAATGGCTTTATAAATACGTAAAGTATCATTATTATCATTTTTTTTTATAATTTCGTGCTTTTTTGAACAACTTCCTGCGGGAACCAGGAACCGGAAATACCGCCTCCGCCATTTTACATTCATTAGTTCCAGTCTCGGCAGTCGGCTTTTGGAGGACTGTTTCTCCCATAAGAGCATGCCTCATACGGATAAATTAACTGGAAACACTCCCTGAACTCTGTGAATGTCTCAGGACTGGAGCAGCAGCCGCGATCGCTCCGCCGAGCGCTCCCACAGCACCGCGCGAGACCAGCAGCTCATGGTATGAGCTAAGGCTAACATGCTAAACCGGACCCAGCACCAGACCTGCAGCAGACAGCCGGCTTTGTGCGATCAGAGGTCCCTGGAGCTCGCCTCGATGTCGGACTGGAAGCCGAAGACATCGGGGGACAACGAGCTAACTTGGAATAACAAAGCCGACAGCATTTTTGGAGATGCAGATAAACCGGACTGCCCGGAGCTGCGGATTCGGGGGTGCTAATGCTAACAGATGCAGCTGAAGGCGGCGCAAGCAGACGGCTTTCGGTAAGTTATTAAAACTTTTTCTGTATGAAGTTAGGATACTAACAGTCCTTTCTGTCTGGACTAGACAGTTGCACTGCACTTTGACTGCACATAGAGCGCGCGGAGGGGGGGGCGAGAGACGACGTGTCTGTCGTGTGAAAACAAAAGGCGGAGAAAAGCACTGTTGTACAGAAAAAACTGTACAGGTATGTGTTTATAGATGAATGTGTGGTGTAATGTGCTAGCTAACTGCTTGTAAATAAAGTGTTGTGCATGTTTAAGGATCAGTATGTACGCTTGTTCAGTCTCATGTTGATAAACGGGTGTGCGCCGTAGCGCTAGCGTCTTTTTTCTATTTGCGAGCAAAGTTCCGGTTTTACGAGATAGCCACTGCGGGCCGTTCCGAGGTACGAATTTTCGGTTTACGAGCAACTCATAAGTACGGAACTCGCTCGTAAGTCGGGGACCACCTGTACTGTTGATCAATTCTGAATTAACACAAATTAAAAGGAAGTCTTTTCTGATTGATTTGTGTCTCTTAATTCAAAATAAATGTAACAAAATAGTGTCCACTTGTCTCCTTGAGAGCTCAAGAAAAGTGTAACACTCAGAGTTTCAGAGAGATGTGAAAAGGTTTAAATCCAGTAACAGACATGAGGGGCTGTATCACTACAAAGGCAAGTGAGCGTCTAGGTCTCCAGGGAGCCCTAATAAAAAAACACATTTACCGTAAATCAGAACAAAGTGAACTAAAATACATTTTGTGTATACTATTTATTACATTAAAACTTGGAACATTTTTCAGGAAATTTTGTCAATTCGTTTGAAACAAAACATAAACTTGAACACAATGGAAAAAACTAATCAGAAAAATCTAAAATATATACATGTAACTGTTTCATTTCTTGACAGCATGCTCTTCAGTACTTGTACTGTTATCAACAAACTCTGGAATCTTTCAGTGTTAATTACTGTACATGTGAACTCTCACGTCTTCAGGACATTTCTTTAATATTTAACACTCAGCAGTTGATAAGCGAGTTGTCTCTCATGTGTAGTTTCTCATGTGAGTTTTAGGAGTCATTGCAAACCACCTCGTTGTGTCTCATGTGTCTGTTTAAACTGGACTGATGGCGAAAGATTTGTCCACAAAGTTCACAAGCAAGGCTTGTGTCCTGTGTGGATTCTCATGTGTGTGTTTAAATTGGTCTGTTGACTAAAGCTTTGTCCACAAAGTTCACAAGCAAATGGTTTGTGTCCTGTGTGGATTCTCATGTGTCTGTTTAAACAGGACTGATGGCGAAAGCTTTGTCCACAAAGTTCACAAACAAATGGTTTGTGTCCTGTGTGGATTCTCATGTGTGTGTTTAGAGAGGTCTGTTGACTAAAGCTTTGTCCACAAAGTTCACAAGCAAATGGTTTGTGTCCTGTGTGGATTCTCATGTGTCTGTTTAAACTGGACTGATGGCGAAAGCTTTGTCCACAAAGTTCACAAGAAAATGGTTTGTGTCCTGTGTGGATTCTCATGTGTCTGTTTAAACAGGGCTGATGGCGAAAGCTTTGTCCACAAAGTTCACAAACAAATGGTTTGTGTCCTGTGTGGATTCTCATGTGTGTGTTTAAATAGGTCTGTTGACTAAAGCTTTGTCCACAAAGTTCACAAGCAAATGGTTTGTGTCCTGTGTGGATTCTCATGTGTCTGTTTAAATTGGACTTATGGCGAAAGCTTTGTCCACAAAGTTCACAAGAAAATGGTTTGTGTCCTGTGTGGATTCTCATGTGTGTCTTTACAGTTGCTTTATGGCTAAATCTTTGTCCACAACGTTCACAAGCAAACGGTTTCTCTCCTGTGTGGATTCTCATGTGTGTTTTTAAATTAGCATTTCTGGTAAATCTTTTGCCACAAAGTTCACATCCAAATTGATTTAGTTGATTCTCAACTTTACTGCATGACTGTACATTCTTTTCCACTTTTAGACCTTTCTTAGTAGCCAAACCACTTGAAGACTTGTGGCTTGAATGACTTTTCATGTGTCTCTGAAGAGACAAGTTGTTGTTGGTGGTTATGGTAGTTTCTGTTGCTCCTTCACGCTCCTCTTCATTGGCTGCTGCGTCTCTCTGGTCAGCCGAGCTGCTGACTGGACCACATCTGTCTTCCTCTTGGTGGTGATAAAGATGTGACAGTAATGGTTTAGTTTCATCATCACCTTCACTGACTTCAGTCTTTGAAGAGTTCACATTACCTTCATAGGAATTCAGATCTTGGGTTCTTTTAGTTTCTGCTGCCCCACAGTCCTCTCTACCTGTTTCCATCTGGAGAGCTGCTACTGGTTTGGAGATCTCTGTCCTCCAGTTGGTGTTGATGAAGCTGTGAGGACAGAGGTTTCACTTTGTTTTCTTTTAACAATGAAATTTAACACCTTGAATGTCTAAAGGCACAGACCTCGTCCTCGTTGTTTCATCAGTTAGCAAGACAAAGCTACAAAAGATTATATGCTAAACATTTTTGCTAGCGGAAAACCAACTACAGTACAGTGTATGACACTTAAAAAAACCAATGAAATACAAACCTTCTATCTGCAGTTGGTGGTTTGGGCTGAAACCAAGTCTGTATGATAGTTTTATGTTGCTCAGTTTCTCCTACACAACAGTTTCTGTTGACAGTCACAGATACACTGGAGCAGAGCCTGAAAACTGTTTGACTTCTTAACAGCGCTCTTCAACTGACGCTGTTGCTAGGCAACGACTCTGCAGTTCAGTTAGCTTGATTGCTAACTGAAGATGCTACCTAAAAACACACAACTTACAGCTAACAACAAGTCAATATGTATACATTTTATTGTCACATAATAAGTCATATGGATATTAGAGTTGTGCTAAAAGACATTCACCGACATTTACATCAATATTTGATCATTTGATATAGTTTTAGACATGTTTTGCTTTCTAAAATTGATTAGCAGCCATTTTGTGTTTGTTAACGGCTGTTAGCTGTGGGGGTCACTCTGAATCAGGTTGATCTAATAAGTTAAGCAGTTGTAGATGTACAACCAGTGATTAAACATTTAAAATATCTATGTAGCTACATGTAAGGCAATAAGCAGGTGAATAAAAATGTCAACCCATAATAAAACCATTCTATCCATGATTGATCCACCACCTCCTGACGAAGAACCTGACATGGAGGATCTCAAGGACAGATGTCCTGCACTGTTCCAACATTAAAGGAGCTTTATGTAACTTTTCTAACAATATATTTAACATATTTCTTCACTCTGTCACTACCTTCTGACATACTGATTTTAGACAAGTAATCTCTGAAAAAAACTATTGTCCCCTTGCTTCTCTAAAAGCATTTCTAAAAAGCCACAGTGACCCGCCGTTAACCAGCCAATAAAAACAGAGTTTGTAACCAGCCAATAAAAACAGAGCTTGAATTTGAATTTCAGCAGAGAAAGGGGTAACAGAGCCATATATGGCTATGAGGGGGAGGGACCAGAAACGTGTCTCTGTTCAAAATTTTCCTAAGTTCCAGCGTGTTCAAATTACATACTGAACCTTTAAGAGGACGTCATGCAGACTGAAGTTAAATGTCAAGGGTTTTTTTTTTACTTAGATGATGAGAATTATTTGTTGCTATTTACTTTAAATAATTTTCTTTGCACATAATGTGTTGCATTTTTATTATTATTTGTTTTTCCATATTAATGCAGAGCTCCAGAGGCTGGTGGCTCTGAGCAAACTTTCCTGGCCTATCTAAAAATCAAAAAACTAAAACATGCTGAAACACATGCAGTTGATTGATGTTCAAGCTGTATTTTAATTTTGTACAACGTAGATGATTATTTACTTTTGAATAGTTCAGGTTTTTGATTTGGAACCACTTTAAAAGTTTGAGTTGACTTTCCATAAAATTATGTCAGAAGGATTTGAATTGTTTACAGTATATGATTTTTTTTAAATAAAACTGACTAATTTATCCAGTTAAACAAACTTAATAAATTAACTTGTATCAACTTAATTGAATTACTTGTTACAATTCGTTTAAGTTGGATTAACTATTTTCTTTTTTCAGTGCTGCTGCAATTGGACTTTAATTTGCATACAGGATGTGTCGTGATGCTGGGCTCAGTCCATTTTCTTCAGGGGATCTGGTTGCTGGCTATGCTTCATCAAAATGTTTGCACACTATTTTAATGCGTTTATCTATTATAAAATTTAAATAATTGAGTTGGAACAGTTTCTTGTTATTCTACAACATGCAGTGTAAATCTTTCATTGCACTTTTGACATATTTGCACAGTTAATGGGGACAGAAACATTTTATTTAAGATACACCCAAGGTGTTAATAATATTCTATCTAAGGAGTGTACTGTACAAGTATATCAACTGTGTAAATGTTTACATCCGTCCATTATTTTTTTACGCGCTTCTTCCATTTTGGGTCACGGGGGTCACTGGTGCCCATGTCCAGCAATCACTGTGTGAGGGGCGGGGTACACCCTGGGTAGGTTTCCAGTCCATTGCAGGGCTAAATGTTTACATAGCAATAGAAAATAGAGTCTAATTGTACAAACTTGGAGTGTACCTGGACCTTCATGGGTCAGTCTGTATTATGAAGTTACATGTTAGCCTGCACAAACAGGCTACATACCCTGCCTGTACCTCGTACCCAGTACATACTGAGCTGTACTATGTACAGTAGTCTCTCGTTCATCATGGGTGTTAGGGACCACGTCCCCCATGATAAGTGAAAAACCTCGAAGTAGGGATACAGTAGTCCAAGATCAAGTTCATGTAAACTTGATTGTATAACTTTATTCCTTGTATTCCATTGATATAAAATGTGCTGAGTTCTTCTTTTCTTAACATTTCTGAACAATTTAGAATGAAACCTAAACTTCTGTTAAAATCTGTTTTTGATCCTTTTTCAGGGTGGACCAGGAATAAGAGGAGCCCGAGGAGACAGAGGGGAGCCAGGAGTGACGGTTTGTGATATGCATTTTATTAAGAACACACATTTTCTGCAAAAGTGCTCGGACAAGGCTGGTCTGAAACCTTTATGTGCTATAGTTATTTAGCAAGGTGAAATCATCCCAGGAAGAGCAGGCCGTATAACATTTTGTGACTAAAAATTATATCTACTCCCACTGAAAACGATAGTAAATCCCAAAGAAGTTGAAAGTCAACAAGCAAGCTGCTGCATTCTTCACTTACTGACAGTCCTCTCTACATCCAAGGACAGAGCATGTCACTGCTTTTGCACAAATAAATGTGTACAAATAAATTTTATTATATAAGGCAAACATTATACAATATAAATACTGTACTCTTGAATAGAGCCTTTTCATCAAATGCACTGAAGGCAATGCCCTTTCTTTTAGGACATGAACTTTGAATTGGAAAAAAGTTAGAAATTTGAACATGTTTTTGTTACGGTGCTTTGAAATTGGAACAAGTGTACAAAACATGATCAGCTATAAGACAAGCTTTGCCAGGTTGGTCAATAAGTTATATATTAAATTATTATATACACATTTTTTCAGAGTATGTGGTTTCCTGTTCTGGCTTGCACATAATAATTGTAATAAATGTTGAACACATGTTTTTTTTTTTACCGTTATATAATAAGTAAGGGAGAATAGTGGCACAGAGGTTAGAGGAGGTGAGCCTGTGATCAGAAGATCGCTGGTTCAACTCCTGGTACCAAGAACATTAAAATGTGGGTGGGATTGGTGAATCACCTTCACCTATCTCCACCATCATTTACCCCTTGAGCAAGGCCCTACCCCCCATTTGCTCCTCCAGGTGCCCTAGATAGCAGCTCTCTGCTCCACACAGAGGGCTGTGGTAGCTCAGTGGTCTGTGGTTGGATCAGGAGGAGCATCCAGCACAAAAATAATTGCCAAGTCTCCGTGCAACTTAGTTCACTGTGGTAACCCCTGAAGAAGGGAGCAGCTGAAAGAAGAAGAAGAAAAACATTACAAAAAACATTAGTCACCTAGTTTTAAATCAAAACTAAAATGAGAGTTACCACAAGTTTTTAATCACATTTCCTATTTTCTTAGACATAAGATGCATCGAACCTTTACTTTATTTCCCTCTTTTTTTCATGAACACCACAGTTTCATAGGATTGTTGTGGCAAATAGAAAACATATGAAGTCAGTCTGTAAGGCTGAACAGTCAAACAATAAACAAAGTTAACAACTGGCTTTCTGGTTTCAGTGGACTTGTGGTTTTCAGAACTTTTCCTCTGGATCCTGTCGCAGTAATTCTGTCTACACTTTAAACACTTTATAAAACGAGTTCTACCTCACGGCAGATGGATAAAAAACTCTGATTGAATCCCTGATGTAGAGCTTTTTGTAGAGGCAGCTGGCGGTGCAAAGGCTCAGTGGTTGCATCAGTGACTTTGATTGGAGGTTAAACTTAGTCAGAGTCAGTCAGAGTCAGAGTACTTTTATTGCACAAGTTTGCACCAGTACAGCGTGAATATGTACGCACAGTCATCCTGAAAGGGACTACGTGTGTGAAGCTGCTGCTATCAGGACACCATATGAGACATCAAAAGATATATCACATTTTGTCTTTCAGCGCGGCCTCTCCCATCCGTATCGGGATGAAGGTTACAGGTGTGAAAACAAGGAAGGAACAATGAGGGTAGTAGCGTTGGTATTACAAAAAAGATATATCACATTTTGTCTTTCAGGACACCATATGAGACATCAAAAAACTCTACCAGCAAGCACAGTTAAGACAATCACATTTGCATTTGAGGGCGAAGCAGTGAGACAAGTCCATGAGCTCCATTCAGATTAGCCAGAGTTCTGATGATGACGTGATCAGCCAGCCTTATCTGACTCAGAGGACACAGAATAGTTCTCCGGGGAGGGAGGGGGGTTGCGACAGAAGCTTAATTTCTTCAGTTGCTTCACTCCGGAGATTTTGTAGTCAGCCTGTCCAGGCTGACTCAGGGAGTCTGATTAGATTAGCATGATTTATCTTTAGGGCAGGCTCACAGTGTTCTTTCTGTGGCCTTGAGTCCAGGTGGCTGTCTGGAATCCAATACACTCCAAATTATGGGAAACTTTTCACCGACCCGAACTATGAATCAACCTCCAGATGTGACCCTCCTGGGTGCTGCACACGAGTCCCGAACCTTACCGGTGGTCTGCGGTCCTCTGCCGCCTCCACTTTGCGGTTCAGCTCATAAAGCAGCTGATTCATCGATGTCACAGCTCGGATCACACTCTCGGTTTGAGAAGGGAGCTTCGACAGCGCGTTGATCGCCTCAGAAGTCTTCCTGATTTTCCGATAGAAGAGAACTCCACACAAGCCAAAAAGCAGAGCACCTGCTACCATAATTCCAATTATGAATATATCCTCCACATCCTCAACAGTAAGCACGTCCAGGCATAACATCTTCCATTCGCCCCAGGAATCCATGATATACTCAGTAGGATGCGACTGCAAAGGGCAAGCCGGTTCCACAGGACCGGAACGCTTCGCAGAAATTTTTTTATCAATAGAGTTAACAACCCACAAAACCAGATCCATCGAGAATTTACGTTCGAGCGAGCGCTGAAAAAATAAAAACTGCAGACAAGACAAAGTGGCAAAGCAGGGAGAGGAAAACTCAGGAGGGAAGGAAGAAAGCTGCTGCTCCGTCCAGAGCCGGAAGTGAAAGAGGAGACATGGTGTTGAATAAGTTCAGCTCTAAAATAAATAATTAAATACAACAAACATTTTTGTTATTCTTGTACAAGAAAGTACTGTATGTAGTAGATTATATATTCTTTAGAGATTAAAGATATAAGATCAAGCATTGTGAAAAGATTTCTGTTTGTCTGCTGCCATGGATGGTGATCGTATGACTGAAAACAATGTTCAGTCAGTTCATCTGGTCATTGGTTGAATGTCTACAACTGATGAACTTTTGGTGTCAGTCCAGATCAAGATGGTACGGTGGCCCTGAGGTGCAAAACACATTAACAAATAAGGCTAAACACTTTAACAAATAGTTCTGAAACAAATTAACAAATTCTGAAACACTTTAACAAATTCTGAAACAAATTAACAAATTCTGAAACAAATTAACATTTTCTGAAACACTTTAACAAATTCTGAAACAAATTAACATTTTCTGAAACACTTTAACAAATTCTGAAACAAATTAACATTTTCTGAAACAAATTAACATTTTCTGAAACACTTTAACAAATTCTGAAACACTTTAACATTTTCTGAAACAAATTAACATTTTCTGAAACAAATTAACATTTTCTGAAACACTTTAACAAATTCTGAAACACTTTAACATTTTCTGAAACAAATTAACATTTTCTGAAACAAATTAACATTTTCTGAAACACTTTAACAAATTCTGAAACACTTTAACATTTTCTGAAACAAATTAACATTTTCTGAAACAAATTAACATTTTCTGAAACACTTTAACAAATTCTGAAACAAATTAACATTTTCTGAAACACTTTAGCAAACGAGAGAATCACACGGAAAGGGAATGTCCTAACGAGGCTGACCCGGAAGTGATGACCCGGAAGTGATGACCCGGAAGCGGTCATTTTGACCCAAGATGGACGACAGTCGAGTCACGTTTTGCCCGTTCTGTGGGACACCTATAAGTTTATTAAGCTGTTTTGTATTTCGTGCGGTCGATCCTTGGAGTTTTTAAATGGCACAGAGCAGATGGATGCAGGAGAGGGGACATCTCAACAACCGGACAATGCTAAACAAAGTACCGTAAGTGCAGCGTAATGTTAGCTTTTTTAATTAGCCTGTGAATAAAACATATTAGCGCTATTGGTTACCTCATTTTGATTTTTGAGACCGACCTTTTTTAATTTCAGCAGAACAACCTGGCCCATCATATAAATGTTTCAAAGAGTACCGAAGCTCCAAGTCCAAAGAGCGTCAGGATTTTAACTACGGTCCGAGAGGAAAACATAAAGGAAAAAACGTGCAGGTAAGCTGTACTCACCTGACTCGCTGACTGTGAAACTGTACTAGCACAAGCACAAATTAGACCATAGAGAAACACATATGTATGTATCGTGTTTATTTATTGATTTTTTCTACCTCTTATACGTTAAATTGCTCTCATCTTTGTCACAGATAAACATTGATGGTGCCAAGTGGGACTGGTTTAAACCTCTAAGAGGGAAAATGGTCCTGTTATTTGTAGACCCAGAGGTAGGAGCACCCGAGATACTGCAACAAGGTGTCCAGAAAATGAGAAGGTTTAACAAGGACATACAAGAAGGACCGTACATCCTGTTGTATCCAGACTGCTCAGAGGAAGTCACTGTGCCTGGATCAGAAAGACCATTCAAACTGGCTCATTATAAAAGGGAACCAGGAAGGCAATATTCCAGAATTACATTGTTTATTTGCCGTAAAACACATTTTAAATGAGGTGAGTGGATGTAAACATTAAATAAAGTATTTTAACTTGTTTCAATCTACTGAAAGACGCCTCCACAGTATCTGTATGATCAGTTATTTATTTTTACAGAAGTGGATGATGCCTCAGATTCCTATCCTGAAATTGTCATCACATCAAGGAGGCTGAGTTCAATCAAGCAGACACAGTGGTATATCAAACATTCACAAAACATACATTTTTTTATTTTTGGGGGTGGATTACTGCACTTGTAATTTACTTTTTGTGTTGTATTTTGTTCAGTATTTTGTGCAGACAGTTTCAATTGAAATAACAGAAGGATTTTTTTTATATATGTTTGAGACAAGAAAGTTCATATATGTTTGAGACTTAATAATACCTTACTAACTAAAGTAACTTAAACAAAATTGACTCTTGTTGTTTATTTTAGTTTGTAACTTATCAAATATGAAACCAAAGCAGTTTGCCAGGGCTAAATGTTTTTAGTTTATTTTAGAGAGAGAGAGAAAAAGATCATCATTCCGCTGCAGACGAGGGAGGGATGGGGGCGACGTGAAGAAGTGCCTGTGCAGATTACTTCTACTAGCATATTTAGCTAGTTTATATCAGCACATTACGGTGAAGCAATGAATAACCCGAAAACAACCTGAAAAGCTCTGAGGTTTAGTATCTACAGTACTAACGTTGGGCACGTTTTATTAAAAGAGGTGGAACACAATCTTATTTATCTTAAATTAGCACAGACAGATACCCTGATGCCTGCTCAATAATCCAGGTAGAAAATTTAAAAAAAAAAGCTAAGTCTGGTCCTCTGGACATTCAAAAAACAACACAAAGCAACAAAAAAAAAACTGTAGAAACGTTTCGTCTTTCGTCCGGAAGTCTTTCGGACGAAAGACGAAACGTTTCAACAGTTTTTGTTGTTGTTGTTGCTTTGTTTTGTTTTTTGAATGTCCAGAGGACCAGACTTAGCTTTTTTAGATAGCACAGACAGAGCTCAGCCAAAGCCTTAAAGTCCTCTATCACCGAGCCTGGCTGTTAGTTTAAACATCAGGTGTAATACAAGCAGGTCATGCAGCCACACTGCTGCAATACTGTGGAATAAATGCTGATACTAATTGTTTTATTTTTATTAGTTAATTTAATTGTGTTTTGCAATGATAGGATGCACCTACTGTATTTAGTTTGTAATAAGCCTGGATGGTATTTTGGACTCTGTGCAGCTCCTAGAGATTAAATGTCCTCTAAATAGCTCCATGTCATTTGCACAGTTTCGGTGTTGGCCAAATTGTGACATCAGATGCTTAGAAGATGAGAAGTACCGGTACCTCATTCTAACCAATGGGCAAAGTGGATTCTATGTCCAGGTGAGTAAATGTTGCAATTTTCAGTATATGTACTTATGTGACAGGTACTTGTAAACCTTCATTAAAACATATTGTACATTTATTCTTCCAGATTCAGCTGACAGTGACGTGCCTGGAGCTGCACGCTGGTTATATGGACACCAACAGAACACCTGGAGTTGGACTTTTCTTTTTTACAAATACTTTACAGATAAACAGATGAAACACTTCCATAACTTTTACTTTTCAAACATGTTTCCAACATTGATAGATGAATTTTTTTGCAAATAAGATTCAGCTCTGCCACAAATACCTTGAGCTAAAATGCAGTAAGCACATAAATATTCATACCGTACACAACACATCATATGAAGCTGCTTTGGAGAAAATACCAGTCTTAATAGTTGTTTATTAGTTTTTAGTTTTATTAAAAAAATTAAACTCCAAGGCATAATATCACCTTCAGACATATTAACTCCATCCATCCATCATCTTCCTCCTGGTTTTACGTCATGTCACAGGGGCAGCAGCTTGAGCAGGGAGTGTCCAGACAGCAACTTCCATCTCTTCTGGGAGGACTCTTACAGACTTCCCAGACCACTCCAGCATGTCCTGGGTCTTCCCTGGGGTCTCCTCCCAGTCTACATGTTAACATACAATAAAATGTACAGACAAAAATAAAAACATTATTTTGCAACTAACATATTTGTTTCAGTTGTACCTCGTTTGTCTTTACAAAACAATCAATGAAAGTGATGTGAAAGCTTGTTAAAGTGTAATAACAAATAGCTTTTCAGTTTTCATTTTTTGACATCGTGATGTTTTCAACAGCTGTGCTACATCATCCATTACAAAGCTCTGTCTTAGTTTTGTCAAAGTCATTACAACTTGATCTACAACAGGCAGACAATGAAACAGGAGCAAATTGTTGTAAGCAGGAAACTACTTAGTTTACTACTACTACTACTAGTTTACTACTCCAGCGGTTAATGTCATGGTCAGGTTGAGGCAGGGGGACAGCAAAGGGCGGCTGAGCTGAGGGAACTATCATAAAAAAATAAAAATACATGGAATTAGGGTTCCATAAAAAAAAGACTGTGTTCCAAATATTAGCCACATTGTTTACAAAATATTTGACAAACAGCGTGGAAATGCTGTTAATAAAGCAAACTACTCAGTAAAAAAATTAATTATTTTTTGTATGCAGTCAGTTCTTACCATCTTCAGCACTGTCCTCAAAGGAAAGGTCTCTGTGCAGAGGTGGAAGCTGCACTTGTGCTGGAATCTGAAAAGGAGCGATATCTTTCAGTTATTTATTTATGGCTTCAGTATAATTTTAAAACATCAGATGAAGTAGCTGTGAAAATTATCCAGACATTGCTATTGATGCAACAAATAGATATTTAAGGGTGAGTTGAAACGAACCTTTATACAACTCTGTATTCTTTGCACTCTCTTTTTCCTTCAGTAGAAATGACAGCGGTGATGGAAGGGCCACGGATGTCTGTTGTGATGGAAGGGCCACGGATGTCTGTTGTGATGGAAGGGCCACGGATGTCTGTTGTGATGGAAGGGCCACGGATGTCTGTTGTGTGTTTGCCAGGACTGTAAACAATCAGAAGAAAGTAAACAAATGATTTTATGTACCGTAGCTTAAAAACATAAAGCATCAGATTTCTTTTCAGTAATAGAATGTACATTTCTTTACCCTTAACTGTTGAGGATTCTGAATCACCTGATGCGTCTGAACACCTGGACACCGTTGCAGTTGGACCTAAATAAAGATAATGTATCAGTCACTGTATGAATCCCAATTGAACACAACAGGTGGTGTTTAGTGGAAACTCAAAAAGTTGTGCTTTTATTCCTTCTGCTTCTGCCAGAACACAATAGGTCAAGGCTCAGTTTTGGAGGGTTATTCATCGTAAAAGAGAATAACACTCCAGTCCTGAAATCACCTACTTTAAGAAAAACCTGTCTTTGCTCTGTTTGACACTGGGGTTCCCTCTGTTTCCGCTGATCCTGACACTGTGTACACGGAGACAAATATGGGAGAGAGACTAAACACAAGCAGATTATATTTTAGAATTTCATCAAGTGTAACTATAGTGTGCGTACTGCTCTGACTTAAGGCCGAGATACACTCGAGCGTTCTCACGATACGCCTATACGCAGCGTACGTACGTCAAGGCAAAAGCGTAGCCCCTCAGGGCATGTACGCGCAAAGCTTTTTTTTAACGTGCGCGATACGCGGTGTCTGACCATAAACTTCCCCGGCGCCGGACTGTTTTGTATGTTACACAAATGAAATAAATTCCCCTTCTTTATTGCTGATCGGGCCTTTTCTTTTGTTTTTTTGCCTAAAGTCAAGTAATCACTTCTTCCTCCGTTCACTCCATGATTGAAATGAATGAATTCAGGTCCTACCTGGGTGCGCGATGTTTTAAATATCCCTGGTGGGCTGTGTGCTGCAGGAAAAGTGCTCCCTGTTATTATTTTTATTTCTGAGAGAACTTTTTATAACATATATAGTAGAAACACCGTATCAGAACACCGCCGCGGTCTTCAGCGAGCTACATGAGCTGAGTGAAAGCTGTCAATCATTTCAGTAGGCGTGTCAGCAAGTAACCAATCAGCGAGCTCAGTTGAGTCCCCTCCGTGCGCAGCTGCTCATATTACAACAAGGAGAACGCGAGCGTTTGAAAGCTGATAGTTTCTGAAGTATAGCAGCAAAACACATGCGCACAAAATGCGCGCGTAGAGTGGCGTACCTGAGGACGCTCAAGTGTATCTCGGCCTTCAGGAGCGTAGAGGGTGAGATGCTCAGCATTGCAGCCTCCAATCCTTCGTACTCCTCCA
>JBBPBX010031106.1:6070-34747 GCA_038048925.1 Garcialebias charrua | reverse complement strand
CCCTCGCGGAGGGCTTCCGCTTATTTGCGTCTTTGTTTCAGCCTTGTCTGGACGCGTTCCAGGGCTCCCCCGAAGATTCCCGTCGACTCGATCGGGTGCTGGAGGAAGGTGGACCTCTGGTTTTCCGGGAGGTCCGACAATGTTAGCCAAAGATGGCGCTGGGCTACAACTATTTCCGCCATTGCTTTGCCTTGGGAAATGGCTATTGTCCCCATCATGCGGAACACAAGGTCAGAGGCACGGCGAGCCTCCACCATGGCCTCCGTTGCGGCCTGCTCGTTTTTTGTTACCTGGATATCCTGCAGTTTTTCTGCCAGGTACGCCTGCACAATGGTCGATGCATTCATTGCGCGAGACGCGAGGCCCTGAGCCTTGTAGCACTTCTCAAGTTGTTTCTCCGAAGCATGGCAGGCCCTGCTGGGTAGCGCTGGCTTCGTCCCCGTGGCTGCAGGGGCCAGGTGGGCCACCAGAGTCTCCTCTATCAGGGGTACGCTGGCAAGGCCCACTGTCTCCATTCCCGCGACATCAAGGAGTCGGGATAGTGGCAGCATGATGGGAGCTCCGGGTTCCACCCAGGAGTGTTTGAGCTCCATGAGGAAGTCCGGAAAAATTGGCATTTTTTACGACGTTGTCGGCTGCTTCGCGTAGAAGTAGCTTCCCGCCAGCCTCGTAGCCTGTGGCGAGACGTGGGGTCTGGCCACGTGACCTGCAGGGTATCTGCCGCCCTATGGCATAGGTCGAACAGAGCAGGTACCGACAAGTCCGGTTCCAGAAGGATTTGCGCTAGGTTCTAGGAGGAATCCACAGTTTCTCCTTTGTAACCGTATTTGGCGTCTTGGTCGGACACTTGGGGCGTTGAGTCCTCGACGGCAACTGAGGAGTCCGACACATTGTCCTCGCCGACTCGACCGCTACATTCCAGGTCCACGTTTTCGAGCTCCGGTTCGGGAGTGAGCTGTTTAGTGCGACGTGTGACCTTCAGCGCTGCGGTCCTAGCCATGTATTTAGCCAACGGGTCCATGCGGCGTTTCCTCACTGCCGCCGACATTTGACGGCAGTGGGAGCAGGAGTCAGGGAATTCCAGCGCTTTCCTCGCGTGCAGAATCCCTAGGCAGACAGGACAGGCCTCGTGGGTGTCCGTCGCCGAGAGGGAGTAGCCGCATCCGCTGGGTCATGGGCGCGAGCGAGGACTCGTCGTCCTGGTTTTCTTCTTCTTTGTCCTCCGTTTTCCCTTCTCGGGAGCCATGTCCGGAGACGAGAAGATTAGAAGTTGGTCCTAGTTTCCTTTTGTTCGAAGCCGTCTTCGTCGTCTTGCTTTCGCTGGTTAGCCTGCTAATGATTAGCAGAAGGTTGTGACGCAGTTAGCGTCGTCGAGCGAAGCAGCTGCGGAAAGAGAAGAAAACTTCGAGGTAAGTAGAAAAACGCTGGACTAGCTTTCGCCAGCCCAGCAGTACGCAGGAAAATTTCTCTGTACGCTCAGTGTAGGGAGCAAGCTCACTTCAGTTGAGCGATGCGACAACAGAGAAGTCCCACGAAGTTCAGGTGTTAAGCGAGGTGAAGGGCAAAAAAGAGAAAGATGGATGGGCGTCAGCCGCTTAAATACCCAGAGGGCGGGGCCTCTGGAGTGACGCCGAAGCCCCTGCCGTAAAGGCATGAATGTATTCCTTCAGGTAATCGCGCGGGGGCGCAATTCCCATAGCAAGTATGTTGCACCGAGAGAACTTGACTGAAAGGGAACTAACATTCGTTGTTCTGCAGGAGATGCTGGAAACAAACATTTATGCACTTCTTTGCACAGAGCTTATCTTTTTTTCTGCTGTTGTGTATGCATGCCACATTTTTATGCCTTAAAGTGTCCCTTTTAATGGAAAACTTTGAAAACTATCTCTGTTGCTGCTTGTGCACTTAGATTTATTCAGTTGTTTTGAGCTGAGCATCCACTTTGCAGCCTTGCAGCTTTGGTAATAATATTTTACATTCATGTGCAGCGATGCAAGATACAACAGAAGTTTTGTTGAAAGAGTGTCTGTAATTGTCTCCTCCCTGATGTGCAGTTTGACTATTGTGTTACTTCTTGGTGGGGGCTGAAACATAAAGACAGACTAATGCTTGTGGAAAGTCGGAAAGAGTGAAGAACCCAGATAAAGCTGCTGTGCTGAGCTGCCAGCAGGAGGTCTTTGAGCTGTCTCCAGAAAAGGAACAAAAAGGGGGAGATTTTTTCTGGGCAACACAGCTCAGTGTAACCACCAGAGTTTTTCAGGTGCCAGAAAACAAGAGCAACAACAAAACTTCTTGATAAAGTGGCTTTACTGAAACGCAAAGCCTCCTTCTTGTAATTTCTCTTTAAAAATAAAAGGCAAATAAACGTGAAACATGTGTCCCATCGCTTTACCTTAATTATGTGCTTAAACACCAACAACATTTTTACATAAAATAATTAGACAAGATTAGTGTAATCTTAAGATCTGGGCATAGTCTTGCGAAGCTGCATTAACCAGCCCCTCATCACTAAATATCAGGGTGGTTTTATGTCTACTTTCTAATCCATCCATCCATCCATTTTCGTCCGCTTATCCGGGGTCGGGTCGCGGGGGTAGCAGCCTAAGTAGGGAGGCCCAGACTTCCCTCTCCCCAGCCACATGGAGCAGCTCCTCTGGGGGAATCCCAAGGCGTTCCCAGGCCAGCCGAGAAACATAGTCCCTCCAGCGTGTCCTGGGTCTTCCTCTGGGTCTCCTCCCGGTGGGACATGCCCGGAACACCTCACCAGGGAGGCGTCCAGGAGGCATCCTAACCAGATGCCCGAGCCACCTCAACTGGCTCCTCTCGATGTGGAGAAGCAGCGGCTCTACTCCGAGTCCCTCCCGGATGACTGAGCTTCTCACCCTATCTCTAAGGGAGAGTCCAGACACCCTGCGGAGAAAACTCATTTCAGCCGCTTGTATCCGAGATCTCGTTCTTTCGGTCACAACCCAAAGCTCATGACCATAGATGAGGGTGGGAACGTAGATCGATCGGTAAATTGAGAGCTTTGCCTTTCGACTCAGCTCTCTCTTCACCACGACAGACCGGTACAGAGCCCGCTTCACTGCGGATGCTGCACCTATCCGCCTATCGATCTCACGCTCCAGTTTTCCCTCATTTGTGAACAAGACCCCAAGATACTTAAACTCCTCCACTTGGGGCAGGACCTCATCCCCGACCCTGAGAGGGCATGCTACCCTTTTCCGGACTTTCTAATCCATGTTGCCTAAATCCCCCAAAAAGTGAGATTATGGAAGGACAGTGGGTCAAACAGAAACTATAGTGGCACTAATGACTCTTTTAATTTCCCAAATCACAAGTGAACCACCCTTATTTCACACTATTCTCTCATTTTACATCCATTTTCATTCATTTATTTTAAGTTTGGATCATTTTATTCAACTTTGTTACACTTGGTCTGAGCAAAAATGACCAAACTCATTAGAAATGAGTGGGTGAGACATTCTGTGTGTACAACTGACTCCAGCTCATGAGCACAGTTTCCTTCCCACACCCTCAGATGCATGGGTTTTTAAATGTATCATACTGTATGTTGGATCATGGCACTGCTGACAAGAAGAGGGACCCAGGAACCAGACATGAAAGATGCTTCAGAGGAGGAAGAGTCAGAAGATGAAGAAGACTCAGAATATGATCCGCACTAAGAGACAACTGATGTGGAACGACCAGTGATGAGGAAGAGGACCCTGCTGTGGCTGCAGTTACATTTTTCTTCAAGGATTGGAATACAGTATATGTTGGTCTTTACCCACAGCAGAGGAGAGGCTGGCTCGCAGCTGACTTTACATACTTGCAAAGCACATGGAATTACCACCACATACTCTCTAATATGTGCGTCTGATATACAGAAAACAAAACCATTTACAGTACATGTCATGCACATACAGGTGTATCTAAAAAAAA
This sequence comes from Garcialebias charrua, assembly GCA_038048925.1. NCBI lineage: Eukaryota > Metazoa > Chordata > Actinopteri > Cyprinodontiformes > Rivulidae > Garcialebias > Garcialebias charrua. The sequence continues at coordinate 30,802 of JBBPBX010031106.1, read as the reverse complement.
TAAAACATTGTGAAAAAGATTTTTTTTTTTTGGTCAGTCATTTCAGAAAGTGAAACTCAGATTCATTACACTGACTTAAATATTTCAAGCATCTACAGTATTTCCTATAATTTTGATGATGACTTGAAAAACCAAAATTCAGTGTCTCATAGAATTAGAATATTGTGAAGAGATACAATATTGTAAACTAGCTCTATCCATTTAGCTCCATCCACACCTCTGTTTAAAAAAATAAGAAATTCTTACAATTTATTCATTCTTTAGCTATACAGGTTAGTGTCATTGAGACTCGAGGACTCATTTACAAGATAGACCTGTTTTAAACAAAAAACACTGATGAGGTTCGGACAACAATAAACAATCATAAAAAGCATATAAAATGAAAAGTAAATTGAAAAAATTGTAAAAAATTAACCAGAAACAAGCTACTTTATAAAACGGTGTAAAATACTAAAAACAAGAATGTGCTGCATTGATTTTTGCAATGAACTTAACAGTTGTTTAAAATCATTTAGAGAGGTCATGGTCGACAGCTTCAGATCTTTTTGTAAGATATTCCAGGAAACAGTAGTGAAGTCAGAGAAAACTCCTTTGCTGAATTCAGTCCGCAATGAGGGGACGCTGCAGGTAATGAGAGTGCACGCTGTAGCTGCACTGACAAGTGACATCTAGGAGGATATATATGAAGGCAACAGACCAAGAAGGGATTTAAAGAAGAACATGCACCAGTGTGAGAGTATGCGTGAAGTTAATGGCCAGTTAATCAGTGAATACAGAGTGCAATGATGAGTATGATAATTACAGCCAGTTATGAATCTTAGCACACTGTAATAGACAGCATCCAACATCTACAAGGTACTTGTAGGGGCGTTCATGCAAATAATGTCACCATAGCCAATGTTGTCCACTGTTGTCAACACTCTTTGTTAAAACCAGGTTTCTCTTGTAAATGAGTCCCCAAGGCTCAATGGGATGACCCTGCATAAATAAAGGTTGAATGAATAGCCAATGGAGGGAAGGAAAGTAGCCGTTATAAGGTGTTTCCTAGCATTCAGAATTGGACAGGATCTATTGCTGAAAAAGAAACCCAGTTTTACATTCAATTTCTTTGCCAAGTTTTCAACATGAGGCTTAAAAGAGAGGTGCAAATCGACCAAGATACCCAAGTATTTATAAGAATCAACAAACTCAATAGGAACACCGTTCATATGAAGGAAGGACTGCTGGTACCAACTTCCTGTTTGAAAACAACATCCCTTTGGTTTTAAAGCATTTATCACAAGTTTGAGATGGAACAAATCTGACTGGATGATATCAAATGCAGTCTGTAAGAGCTGGAAAACCTTAGCAACTGTTTTATCTCGACAATAAACAACTGTGTCATCGGTATAGAAATGTAAGGATGCATCAGGGATGATCTGACCTACATTACTTATGTAGATTGTGAAGAGGGTTGGTCCTAAGACTGAACCTTTACGTGTGTTGTTTATTTTTTGTGCAAACAATAAAATAACTAAAATAACAAACTTTTGGTGTCACACTCTAATTAACTAATTAACTTCTAGACATGAGCTACAAACGTGTCATTCCTCAAGTCCAGCCACTCCTGAACCAGAGAAAACAGAAGCATTTTTGGTGGCTGAGGACAAGAAGAACTGGACTGTTGCTCAGTGGTCCAATGTCCTCATATTCAGACAAAAGTAAATTTTCCTGTCATTTGTAAATCAAGCTCTCAGAGTCTGGAGAAAGAGGAGAGGTCCAGAGTCAAGTTTCCATAGTCAGTGATGGTTTGGGTCCATGTCCTCTGCTGGTGTTGGTCCACTGTGTTTTCTGAAGTCCACCGACAATGCAGCATCTACTACAATTTAGATACTTCATGCTTCTTTCTGCTGACGAGCTTCTGGCCTCTCTCCTTTTCAGCAGTGCCATGATCCAACCTGTGCTTTATTTTTGGCTGTAATTTTAGGTCTTGGTCCACATTCACTGAAAACGTCATATGTCAGAAAATATTGTGACACATTCACACATAGTAATATGGGATAAGTAGCACATGATTCATTCATACATTTTTAGTAAAGCTATCAATTCTAACCTGGGCCCAAAGCCCAGCCCAGTCCAAATTTGGGCTGGGCCGGGCTGTATTAATGTGCTGGATGAGCGGGCCGGGTCGGTGTCAGGCTTTTGATTGCATCAGCGGATGCGTGTGGCTGGTGATCCAATTATATGGCAACATGGCTTACCATATAATAAAGCATATGGCAACATGGCTTGTCATACCTTCACCAGCCGCACAAGGCCATTTGACCCCGAGCTGACCGGCCTTGAAAGAGGTAAAATAAAGTTCAAAGCTCCAGATGGAACTATACTTCCAGGAAGCGATCCATCGCCTAATGGACGTCCAGCCACTGCACTCAGCGGACACGTGGCCAACGACTCAAACAGGTGAGATCCTAAAGTAGACATGTCAGAGTAGGGTCCGTGTCTGAAATTGCAGAATGCAGGCAGAAGCAGAGATTTAATGCGCTTTGATGGCCTTGAAAGGACAAACACCCCCTCAGCTCCGATCTGCCCCCTTAGCCACACACATCTATCGACCATTAATAACTACATAAGCAGTCAAAGCTTAATTAAACTTTTCTTCTTCTTTTTTTTCTGGTTCGGACCTGTAATTACTGTTAATTAGTCTGGTCGGGTGGGGTTCGGAAATGATGACTACAAGCTGGGGCTGGGTTGGATCAGATTTTTTGGACCCGAGTGCAACTCTGATTTTTATCCATCCATCCATCCATCCATTGTCTTCTGCTTATCCGGGGTCGGCTCGCGGGGGTAGCAGCCTAAGTAGGGAGGCCCAGACTTCCCTCTCCCCAGCCACTTGGAGCAGCTCCTCTGGGGGAATCCCAAGGCGTTCCCAGGCCAGCCGAGAAACATAGTCCCTCCAGCGTGTCCTGGGTCTTCCTCTGGGTCTCCTCCCGGTGGGACATGCCCGGAACACCTCACCAGGGAGGCGTCCAGGAGGCATCCTAACCAGATGCCCGAGCCACCTCAACTGGCTCCTCTCGATGTGGAGAAGCAGCGGCTCTACTCCGAGTCCCTCCCGGATGACTGAGCTTCTCACCCTATCTCTAAGGGAGAGTCCAGACACCCTGCGGAGAAAACTCATTTCAGCCGCTTGTATCCGAGATCTCGTTCTTTCGGTCACAACCCAAAGCTCATGACCATAGATGAGGGTGGGAACGTAGATCGATCGGTAAATTGAGAGCTTTGCCTTTTGACTCAGCTCTCTCTTCACCACGACAGCACCCGCTTCACTGCGGATGCTGCACCTATCCGCCTATCGATCTCACGCTCCAGTTTTCCCTCATTCGTGAACAAGACCCCGAGATACTTAAACTCCTCCACTTGGGGCAGGACCTCCTCCCCGACCCGGAGAGGGCACTCTACCCTTTTCCGGCTCAAGACCATGGCCTCGGATTTGGAGGAACTGATCCTCATCCCGGCTGCATCACACTCGGCTGCAAACCGCTCCAGTGAAAGCTGTAGATCACGACCTGATGAAGCCAATAGGACCACATCATCTGCAAAAAACAGAGAAGTGATTCTAAGGCCACCAAAACAGATCCTCTCAACACCTTGGCTGCGCCTAGAAATTCTGTCCATAAAAGTTATGAACAGAATCGGTGACAAAGGGCAACCTTAAGAGTCCAACTCTCACTGGGAATGAGCCTGACTTACTCTGATTTCTAGTTTATTAAAAAAATATATATAAAAAAATAACTGAAAAGTTAAGTTGCTACCATAACTTCCAAAAAGATCGAAATTTGTGCTGTTTATAAGAGTGTAAGGATATATATATACTAGTCAGTTTGCTGATTAGTACAATATTCCAGATGAAAGATTTGAGCAGATTTTATCTACACAAATCTATCATCAATATTCACGTGTTCACTCTTTTTCCGGATTAAATTGCTTAAATGTGACTAGACAAAATGTAATTTCACGAGAGACGTCAACTTATGTTGATCCACCAGAAGATGAACCTTTTATTGAGAACAATCATAAAAGTACATTAAACATTTGTATCGAGATTAGCTCTGATTTAATAACTACTGTAGACAAGAATTCAAATTGAAACAAACAGACAAGTTAAAGTCTAACTTCCTGCTGGCACATTTACTTAAAAGTTTACTGGCTTAGGAAAAATAAGAATAAGGAGGAAGAAATGGAATGAAAGATAAGTTTAACAGAAGTTAATTATTTTGAAATGCAACAGGGTGGCACTTTTCCCAAACGAGTCCGGCTGGACTTCCCGCGCTCAGCATACAATCAACGACTCTTTACCTGGTGACGAGCACGTCTCTTGGAGATAAGAGTTGAGAAGTTTGTGGACACTTAACGGACTGTGTTTTCCAGTAGACGACCAGTTGAACTTCAGCGCGTGTATAACTGATTCAACGAACGTGAAGAGCGCCTGTCCCAGCAGGAACCAGGCCAACGTCCTGACTGGGTTTCAAAATAAAACTTTCAGAAAACAAATTCCTTCAGAACAGAAGCTCTGGTGCCCGGTTCTGGCCGGGGGCTCTCGGCTCGCTGGTGGGTTGGGGGTTCATATGCTGGGGGGTGGGTGTCTGGAGGCGTGACTGGTGGCCAATGGGAGGGGGCGGGCAAACCCAGCCTGGGTGTCTAATGTGTTATGTGTTCTGAAAGTTGTAAATATGAAGGGTGGGTATAGTATTTCTTCTGGGGTGGGGATTAAGTGGATGCCCTTGATGATGGTCTTGGACATGCTTGGCCGGTGTGCGGGCCCTGGTTGGGGCCTGTTCTTGGTGCTTCCTGGCTCTGTCGGCGGTTGGGCGGGCGCTCTTGGCCGTGTCGTCCATGTGGGATTTTGTGTCTTCTTGGACGGCGGGCTGACTGCGGTTCGCAGGGGTCACGGCGGCCCTGGTGGGTGTGGGCTGTTGGTTCTGCTGTTGGCGGCCCTCGGGGCCGTGTCCTCTCTGGTCTTGGCTCAATGGCCTGGCGGTCGGAGAGGTGTTTCTTTTTCCTCGCTCCTTGTGTGGACCTTGGCGAGCTGGGGGGGTACGCAGGGTCAGCGGGGGAGCTGACTCGCTGTGGGAGCACTGTTCCTGCAGATATTTTTCTCCCCATCCCTCAACACGCACCTCCGCCCTCTTCATCTTAAATTAATACATGTAGGGAATTTGAGTCTCGGGTGTGCTGCGATGGTTCTACATCTCTGTTGTTCAGAACACCTGGGACTCAATTTTATTTACACTTTAGACATTCATTCATAAACTTCTTCATAAAAGTCACATATAGGGAATGGATTGAGTACTATGGCTATGGGTGGCGGGATGACACCAATCTCACCCCCATGCCTATGCTCACTCAACATTATGCATTTAGACAATTAGGGCTTGGGTTAGAGTTGGAGTGGAGGGGAAACTGGTATAATGCCAGCCTTTGCTCCTTCTCTTTCCTTTTTAAGTACACTTTAGAACAACACTCACCAACAGTACATTTGGGGACGGGGGTGTGTGTGTCGGGGTCTTGATTTGTTAATTTCAATTTTATTTATTTATGTATTTATTTATATATATATATTATTTATTTATTTTTCTCTTACCCCCCTGGTTGCCTGGCGGACATTCTGGGGGTGGGCCGTCAGGGGTTGTGCTGGGGTGTGGGGGGGTTCGGGGCCTGCGGGGTTGCCGCGGGCGGGACTGGCAGTGCGCTCCCCCTGGGGCTGCTTGGGCTCGAGTGTCCTGTCCTGTCCTGTCGGCGGGGCGTGGGGTGGGCCGGATCTTGGATGTCTGCTACTCTCCACCCCAGAATGAATGGGCCTACCTCCTGGGTTTGGATGTGGGCTGCCCCATGTAGGGAGCAGGTACATGTCTTGGACCTGGGGGGTATAGAGTGTGCATCGGGATTATGAATGGAGCGTGTCGTTACTGTTTGTCTTTCTATGTCTGAGGGTGAGGATGAGGGTGGGTCTGAATGAGTGTATCTGTGTATGAATGTTTAAGTGTCAGGCTGGGACTTGGACTGCCCCCTCTCTGATACTTCTGAGGCTACCTAGTGTCGCACTCCTGCCACGTGGCCCCCTGGTGGGTGTTCCTCTGCCCGCGGGCGTGCTTGGGACCCTCACTATCTGGGGCTGGGCGCTTGGGCGTATGTCGGCTCGGCCTGGTGGCTGCCTGGTGGGGCTCGGGTCCTCTGGTCCTGTCGGGTCTGGACCTGAGGGGTGGGCGTCCCCGGTGCCCGAGCATCGGCGACCGGCCCTGGGGCTACATCGGTGCAGCGGGCTCCGGCGGGGGCCTGTGTATTTGTCGCTGTTGACCCCGGGGGGTCATTGTGTGTGGTCCCTGGTGGGGTTCGTCCGGTTCTTCCCCTTGGTCGGATCTGGGGAGTTGACGAGTGGCTCGTCCTGTTCGGGTGGTCCTGGGGACTCTGGGCTCGGGGTCCTTCCTGGGGTCTTGGGCTCTGATCGCCCTTTCGTCTGTCTCGGGCTTTGGAGGGACAGATCTCTGATGCTTCACATTCGCTACTAAATGTTCTATTGGAGGAACCTTATTCACTTATGCATGCTCACAACCACACACAAATGGATGTAGGGATGTATATGTAGATATATGTAGATGGGTATATAAATGAATATAAATATATATGTATGTATACTGTATATATACTTGTAGGTATGGGTATGTTTATATATAGAAATCTAATGCAAGGTCATGAATATTATCAGTCTTTATGCTTGTATGTTTTGTTGCTGTGCTCTGTCATGTGCTTTGCAGGATTGTGGACGGAGGTTTGGTGTGTTTGCCTTGTGCTCTTTTTGTGGATAATTGTTGTTTTGTTGTCTCACTTTCTCTTTTCTTTCTTTCTCTCTATAAAAAAAAAAAAAATACATATTGGAGTGAGAGGATGGCTATAAGGTGTGAAGGGAGGCCATCTATAAATGGAAAAAAAAAAAAAAAAAAAAAAAATAATGTCACCGTAATCAATGGAGGGAAGAAAAGTCACAGTTACAAGGCGTTTAGCATTCAGAGTTAGACAGGATCTGTTTCTGAAAAAGAAACCCAGTTTAACTTTTAGGCCCTGTTTACACGGACACTGTGTGGGGGAAACGGATGTTTTGGGTATGTTAATTAGGTGAAAAGTTTTGCGTTGACACTGTCGAATTCTGTGGATACGACTCTCTCCCCCTCCACCCCCCGTCCTCATGATTTCACTGTAGTTACCATGCTGGGCCTTTAGATGGCGCTGTGATTTTTGGAACCTTCACTACTGCGCATGCGTGCTGCCTGAGGTAAACAGCTCGTCTGTTTTCCTCTCTGGCTAAAATCAGCTAACTACAAGTTGTTGTCAACAAGTTAACAACAAGTTAAAGCTGGAATTTGGATAAGAGTCAACAGATTTGAGTCAGTGGGACCCGCTTCATCTAACAAGCTGCACACCAGACGCTGAGACTGTGGACCAGAACCGCTGAGTGGACTGTGGACCAGAACCGGACTTTCCTCCGTGATAAACAGCTGACTTACAGCAGGTAAATCAACGTTCTTAATATAATGTTTGCTTGTGTTTACTTTGATCACACAACAACTGAGTTTTTATTTATTTATTTATTTATTTCTGCCAGGTGGAGAAGCTGTCGTTGACAGGCTGATGGTTCGGCGGTTCTGATGGGTCCAGATGAACACACAGCAAGAGTCCAGTTCATTAACGTAGTTACAGTTCGGTTCACGTGTTTTAATAGTGTGTTCAGTTTAATTCTCAGTGTTTGTGTTTAAACTTTGTGGTGCTGAATAAATAAATAAATAAAAAATAAACCTGGTGTCTTCATTTTCACAGCACGTTACGCACTGTTTAAAAAATGTAACGAGTCCAGATAGATACTGTAGTTCAGATAAATTTACATCTCCCACGCCAACATAAATACTGTTTATTATTGTTAAACTGTTATATTTTGCAGCGTGACACGTGAAATGTCAGACTGTCCGCGCGTGCGGGCTGCGCGCATGTGTTCAAACAAAAGCTCCACGGGAGATGTTTACATTATCAGCTGGGGGTCAGCGAATAACTTCCACCTTGAGAGCAGGGTCAGAAAAGTATCGGAGTCAAAGAGGGGGGCCAGCAGCGTCGTGTAGGCGATAAGCATAGACGCAAAGAGAAAGTAGCGGTTACACTCAAAATACGCGCCGTGTAAACTGGCCCTTAAGTCAAAGTCAAAGTCAACTTTATTGTCAGAACTGCAATATGTACAGGACATACACAGGACCGAAATTGCATTTCTCTCAGTCCCTCGGTGCAACAGTAACCATCTAAACACTAAACACTAAAACATTTAATACACATAAGCATAAAATAGTAAAAAAGTGTAACACTGTCCTGAGTTTTTTCATAATAGTATAAAAGTATGAAAATTAACACCAACACTGAAACACCAAACACCCCTAAAACACCAAACACCCAATGAACATAAGCATAAAATGAAATAATAAAAGTGTAATACTGTCCTGAGTTTTTGCATAGTAGTATAAAAAGTATAAAAAGTATATCTAATAAACTGAAGGTTCTAGCATTGACATTTGCAAAGAGTGGCACAGCAGCATATAAGTTAATGTACACAGTATATGTATGAGGTAGTTGATGTTGGTATAGAGGCAAAGTGGCATATGCAGTGAGGCACATAAGGCACATTTGGCATCCTTAGATAAGGCTAGTCAGAGAATGCTGTATATGTATCTGCAGTAGTGTAGATAAAAGTAGTGTAAATGTAAACAGTAGTAATAAATGTAAAGCAGTAGTAATAAATGTAAACAGTATTAATAAATGTAAACAGTGAATGTAAACAGTAGTATGACTATAGGCAGTAATGTAATACAAACATTAGTGCAAATATGAGAAGTAGTGCAAACTGAATGAACACATGACCGAGAGTTTAGTGAATAACCCGTTTGATGACACAGAGTCCAGTGTTAAAAACTTTGTGTTGAGTGGTAATGTGTGAGAAAGTTTTTTGTGTTAAGGCAGTTCAAATGGGAGGGGAGGCAGAGCAGGCAGAGTGTTTAGCATTCTGACTGCCTGATGAACAGAGCTGTCTCTCAGTCTGCTGGTACGAGCCTGGAGACTCCTCAGTCTCCTCCCTGATGGCAGCAGTCTAAAGCGGCTGTGTAGTGGGTGTGTGGGATCACCTGCCATGCGGTGGGCTTTCCGAGTGAGGCGTTTGCTGTGTAAGTCCTGCAGTGAGGGCAAGGAGGTGCCGACGATCTTCTCAGCTGCTTTCACGATGCGCTGGAGGCTCTTGCGGCAGGATGCAGTGCATGCACCAAACCACACAGTGATGCAGCTGGTCAGGACACTTTCTATGGCACCTCTGTAGAAGGTGCACATGATGGAGGTTGAAGCTCCAGCCCTTTTCAGCTTGCGGAGAAAGTAGAGGCGCTGGTGAGCCTTCTTCGCCAGTGCTGCAGTGTTCCTGCTCCAGGACAGGTCCTTTGAGACGTGCACTCCCAGGAACTTGGTGCTGTCCACTCTCTCCACTGCGGTGCTGTTGATGGTCAGAGGGGCATGTTGTGCATCCCTCTTCCTGAAGTCCACGACAATCTCCTTTGTCTTCTCCACGTTGAGAGTGAGATTGTTGTGTCCGCACCACAAGGCCAAGCGGCTCACCTCGTTCCTGTAGTCCGTCTCATCGTTGTTGCTGATGAGACCTACCACTGTTGTGTCGTCCGCAAACTTGATGAAGTGGTTGGAGCTGTACGATGGTGTGCAGTCGTGTGTTAGCAGGGTGAATAGAAGGGGGCTCAGCACACATCCTTGTGGGGCCCCTGTGTTCAATGTGATGGTGCTAGATGTGTTACTCCCGATCCGTACTGTCTGTGGTCTCCCGGTCAGGAAGTCTAGCAGCCAGTTACACATTGAGGTGTTCAGCCCCAGACTGTCCAGTTTATGGATGAGCTGTTGGGGGATGATGGTGTTGAATGCCGAGCTGAAGTCGATGAACAGCATTCTAACATAAGAGTCCTTCGTGTCCAGATGTGTGAGAGCTGTGTGGAGGGCAGAGGAGATGGCATCGTCGGTTGAGCGATTAGGTCGGTATGCAAATTGGAAGGGATCCAGGGAGGCAGGGAGGACAGATGTGATGCTTTTCATGACTAGCCGTTCAAAGCACTTCATCAGGATGGGGGTGAGTGCTACTGGGCGATAGTCATTGAGGCATGCGGGCGTTGCCTTCTTTGGGACAGGGATGATGGTGGTGGCTTTGAAACAGGTGGGGACGATGGCCTGACTCAGCGAGATGTTAAAGATGTCCGTTAAGACCGCTGCGAGTTCCCCTGCACCTTAGTTTCTTTACTAGGTTTTCCACGTGGAGCTTAAAAGAGAGATGTGAATCGATCAGGATACCCAGATATTTATAGGAATAAACAAACTCAATAGGGACACCATTTGAAGATAAAATCAGAAGAAGAACTGCTGGGACCAACTTCCTGTTTGATATAATTATTTAAAAAGACTGTACCCATGCCATGCCATAGGTACAGTACTAAGAACTTTTGCATTACAAACATTAGCATTACAACATCATCGTAAAAAGTGTGCTTACCTTGGCTAAACATCATCTCAAAGCATGTTTTGTTATTTGATATCAATCACAATTTTCTCTCATGTAATAACTATTTTGTACCCAACAAAACTATAATAAAGTGAGACAGCAGCAGGAAAAACATAATGGCAAAGTGATTGTATGCCCACAGGAAAATAGGATGATATTTCATTGTTTTTAAGAAACTCACTATTTGCAATTGAGACATATAAAACTGAGCTGAATAAATTGCTTTGTGCACACTTGTATGGATTTAACTTGGGAATATTTTAAAGGTTACAATGTTTTCCCAGTTCCCCAACTTGTTTATTTTTGTCTGCCTCCAGTTTGTTTTTACAGTAAGTCCTGAGAAAATGTTCTGAAACCCATGAACAAACTGACACCATAATCAATTCTCACACAGGAATTAAATAAGACCTTGTTCCTCTTTAGCCTGTATCTCTGAAGCTGTAAGACTATGCCCGTTTCTTATCTTATCACATGGCTGGTTTCAGCATAGCATCACACAGCAGAAGTCACCTTGGTGCTATGTGAGACAAAAACACCCCTTCAGGAAGCGTTGTATTAATGTACAAAAATTCATCTTGATTCAAAGGGCAGGGAATAAGATTCATACATCTGCTGCAAAACGACTAATACAACAATGCTTTTTATGTGTTAAATTAAAAGTTTCTGAAGATTATTACCGGTAGCTATTGTTTTTGTTCCTTAATCCCTATGTAAGGTTTGGTTAGGTTTAAGGATCAAAAAAGATCTTTCTAAAACAAAAAAATCAGTGGGTAGATTTAGATAATGGTTTGTTAATGTACACAGGATGGGCCCTGTTGTGGACTTGCGACATGTCCAGGGGTACCCCGCCCCTTGCACAGTGATGGCTGGACATGGGCACTGGTGACCCCTGTGACCCAAAATGGAAGAAGCGATTAAAGCTAATGGATGGATGGATGCTGTACACAGGATGTTCTCAAAAAAGGAAGGAGAGAGAAGTCTTTGAGTCTTTTGTCCCTCAGTCCACTTCTCTGCAATACAAATGTTATTAAAAATGACAACATGAAGTTATTTCCGGGACATACAAATACAAAATATTATTCAAGCATTTAGAAGGAATTTAACCAATCAAATAATAAAAACTTGAACATTTTTTATCTTTTCAGAAGCATTGCATTTTTACTAGAGCTGTTTAATAGCCTGCTAGATTTTATAAACCATCTGTTTGCCTAATTATTACATATGAATCACTTTAGCATTTGCGTATTTAGGACAGGTCAAGTATTTAACTTGCACAGGCTTCATTTATTGACTTGTTTGCACAGCAAAAAGAGATGAGCAAGTTTGTCTTGCAAAAACGAATCCTAAATCCAGTATCAGCTGCAATGACCACGTTTATCTGAAAACTGACTTGTAAAGAAATTATCTCTGCAAATATTAGCCAATGTAAAGTGCAATATAAAATATATAACTTTAACTTAATTTAAAGCAAAAAAAAAATATTGACAATGAACCCTTCTAGTTACATTTTAATCTACCACATTAAATATTCGCAGGCCTTGCATCCATATCAAAACTGTAAAGTACTTATTTAAATTGATTTTGATCCTAATCTGTAAAATATAATAAAAGTGTGAGGAAAATCTACTCTAGTATTCACATTTTTATCATCATTGTGAAAAATTGTTTTGCCAACAAAGGAAGCTTGCAGATAATTATTAGGTTTGCACTGTAACAGAGTTTGAAGAGAAAAAAGGATGAGCAAAAGGTGATTGCATCTTTCATTGTTTTGTTCTTCTACCACTTAATTAAGCAAATAAATCTTGCAGTCCGTTGTGCTCTATGGAAACTGAAGCTCATATTGATTGCTGTTCTCCACATGAGTAAGGATTATTGACCGATGCAGGGAGAAAGAGATGTCATGCATTTCTTTTTCCTCTCCAGCCATGAAACGAACACTGTCTCTGAGGTGGTATCAGGTTTGTCTGGATTAACTAACGCTTCATATTGACATAGAAAGGAAGGCTCGCGAAGATGACAACAAGCTTATTGATTACCCTTTCATGCTTTATTCATGGAGGCTTTTCTTAATTTCAGGCGTTACACAGAGCTTAGTCTCTGGCTTGCTGGCAGGAAGGCACATTACCGCTTTTGGTTTCCTCCTCTTTACATGAGCCTGAAAGCCTGAAAACAACCTTTCCTTGTGCTATTAGAAGTCACCCCTCACAATCTGCTGAGTCGATTTCCAAAGACAGTGAAGAATGCTTTAGATGTTTCAACTGCTAATAGGAATAATTAAGATAAAGCAAAATGTCTCACAATGACACTCCAGGACTGATTTATGTTTAACAGCTGGATTTCTGTCCTCACATAACTCCCCATTTTGCCCCTCAGCATAGTAGAGTGAAGCAAGCTAACGTCCACTTAGCTGAACAAAATGAGACAATCTATAGTAACCAATAACCACAGAGGGCTGTGGGGAAATGCCCCGAAGACACAAGCCCAAGGTGAAACTAAAGGTTCATGCATTTTTTTTTTCATTCAACCTTTATTTAGTCAGGTAAATCTTATTGAGCCTCGAGGGCTCATTTATGAAAGCGACCTGCTACAAACTAAAGATTGATGTTTTTCAGTTTCTGTAACTTTTTTAACACTCTTGTTTTAGGACATTGTCTCAAAAACAAATTTTCAGCAGATTTAAAGTAATAGTCTAAATGTCCAAATAGTCAAAAGTCTAAATAATAGTCTAAATGCAGAATGTTGGTACAATTGTAGAATAGAATATATCTTTATTGGCATATTTGCACCAAGGTACAAAGTTTTGCAATTGGCGCGTGCACCATCCGAAGAGGGACGTACGCACGGAAGCCACAGCAGTATAAAACCGCGCCACCAACAATCAGATATGAAAAAGGAACACACATTCGGGTAATCAGTGGTATTCAAAAAAGAATCTATCACAATTTGTCTTAGGACACTCCATGATAGAGTCTAAAAAAACTCTACCAGCTTTAGCACGGATAAGACAAGACATGTTGCATTTCATGGCAAGCAGGGAGATTTGTCCGTGAAAGTCATTTCAGATAAGCACCCAAGGATCATTTTTGCATTTCATGACTATGTTTAAGACTGTTAATACTGTAGAGGAAAAGGGACTATACATATATACGTATTGTTAAGTATCAGTTATGAGTTAAGCTCATAAAATTATGCATGTAATATGCAAATAACCTTGTCGTATAGGCACCACCTCTTCTTAGAGAGGAAAAATCACCCTCTTATTTACCCCCAAATAATGTAAACTGAACGTGAGTTATTTTCTCGTGTTTAAAGGGCATCTAATCAATAACACACAGAGATATGCAGTGGTGGGCGCCAGACCGCTAGGGAGCGCTAAAGCGCTAATCCGCTTACAGTCGACCTAAACTTTTTGTCAGCGTTTTTGTGAATTGACTAACTTTTATAATTCATAAGCGGATTTGTGCTATTTTTATTTAAAATGCAGTACCGCTAATAACTAATTATCTATCAGTAAAAACCAATAAACTTATTTACAAGCTCTTATGCTGCTTGTTTTTACCTTTTTCCCCACCGTAAACAGCAGAAAGGAGGAAGGGTGTGAGGGGAAGGGGGGCAGAGCTGAGAACAGACCATGTAGGTAAATGCCTGGGGGTCCCATTTCAGCAGTGGCCCCGGCCCCGCCTCGCCCCGTGCAGTCACCTACATAACTAACATTGATCCTGCTTGTTAATATACATTTAACATAAAAATAATTATAGTTACGATGAAAACGTTCATTAAATACGCAATAAAAAAAACGGTCGATTTCTTTATCCCCCTACTAAAAATGGACTATTCCATCTTTACATCTTCCGGGTCAGAGTTGAACTCAGGGGCTTCTGTGGCTAGCTGGCTGCGCTCGGTGTCTTCATAAATCCGTAGAGAACCCCGCTGTTTCAAGCCAAATTAACGTGGCCGGATGATTTTATTGAGGGTTTTGTGTCGACCACGCGACGGTGAGTCGTTATTTTTATGTATTTTAGTTACTTTTCATTAAATCTGTTGACTACCTATAGACGCTAACGCTGTGTCTGCCGGTAGTGCTGGGTTACTAATGGATAAATCCGTAGAGAACCCCGCTGTTTCAAGCCAAATTAACGTGGCCGGAGGATTTTATTGTGCGTTTTGTGTCGACCACGCGACGGTGAGTCGTTATTTTTATGTATTTTAGTTACTTTTCATTAAATCTGTTGACTAATAATAATAATAATAATAACTTTTATTTATAACGCACTTTACATCAAACAGATCTCAAAGTGCTACAATGAAAAATAAAATCAAGATAAAAATCAATCATAAATGCAACAAAGAAAAGGAACAACCAAGAGGATGGAGCCTCACAGATGATTGCATCAAAAATTTAAAATTCACAAAATGCAGATAAAATACTCAAAAAACTGGGTGCAATAAAAAACAAAAGCACAATTAATTATTTAAAAAACTGGATAAAAAGAAAGGTTTTAAGACTTTTTTTAAAACATGTCACGGTCTGTGGGGCCCTCAGATATGAGGGCAGGGCGTTCCACAGCCGAGGGGCAGCGCAGGAGAAAGCCCGGTCTCCCATTGTGCGAGACCGAGACCTGGGAGTGAGAAGAAGATGGGTGTTGGAAGAGCGGAGAGTGCGGGAAGGACAGTGAGGGGTGAGAAGTTCTTTTAAATAGGATGGTGCATTACCGTACAGGCACTGGAAGGTGAGCAGATAAATTTTGTACGTGATCCGGGCAGAAACAGGAAGCCAGTGTAGTGAACGCAGTACAGGAGTGATGTGTTCATACTTACGCACTCTCATCAGGACCCTGGCAGCGCTGTTTTGGACATACTGTAGTTTTTGTATGTTCTTGACTACCTATAGACGCTAACGCTGTGTCTGCCTGTTGGTTGTGCTGGGTTACTAATGGATAATCCGTAGAGAACCCCGCTGTTTCAAGCCAAATTAACGTGGCCGGAGGATTTTATTGTGCGTATTGTGTCGACCTTTCGACGGCGAGTCGTTAGTTTCATGTATTTGGGTTACTTTTATGTATAAATGCGGTGGCGACACACCCGTGTATTTGAGATTTAAACGTGGTTTTAGGGATTAAAAGATCATTCTATTTTTTGTTAATTTCGTGGCCGAATAGAATATATGTACGTAAAGTATTAAATAAATCCTTTGATTTTTGTAATTTCATCCTTTTAGGATCATTTTTGTTACTTTTCAGTTGGCAGTGTAGTGCAAATATTGATAACGCTGCCGGCTATATATAAATATATATATATATATATATAAATATATATATATATATATATATATATAATATATATATATATATATATATATATATATATATATATAATATAGAAATATATAAATAGCGGATTAGATTAGCTTCCCCTAATTTTCATAAGACATTTGTGCTTTTGAAATTCTGGACCTAAAAAAATTAATAAGCATTTTAGAAATTGTGGAACTAATTTTTTAATTAGCGGTGCCCAGCTTTGCAGATATGCCAAAATGATCAATAATTCAGTTGAATTTTATGTATTTTATTATAAAAATATTCATCCGTTAAAATTATGCATGACAAAAGTTATCTGAACACCAAATGGCTTTGATGAGGAAAATAGATTAGACTTAAAAGGCAGAGGACTACTGTAGTTTCTGTTTGTGAAGTGGTTAAAATGGTGTAAGGTGAGCTAAGTTTATTGTGATATAGAGTCACCAGAAGCATTGAAAGTCTCTGTTCTACCTGGATGTAGATGATCAGGAATGGTTCCGACAGCTGCTAAATGATACCAGCAAGGCCTGAGATGTTCCGGTTACTGAGAGGTTGAAGTTTCCTCAAAGTTCACCTTGGAGGGACTAAGGTCCGGCCACTGGCTCTGGAAGTCAGCTGGGATTTACCACTCCTCTGTGGTGTGATTCTGCCTGGCAGACAGCTCTCGGGTCAAAGCCAGCCTGTTCAGGTCAGGTGCTGGTTCTGTATCTTTCATCCCATCTCTCTCGAGACATCTGCAGAAAGGATCTCCTCTCTGAGGTCAAGTGCAGAAGCTGCGTTTCTCCTCACTCCCAGTTCTCCGTTGGAGTGGGTTTCAGAGAGTCTCTTTGGAGCATGTGTGTTTTCTTCCAAAAGTGCTCTGTGAGAAGTGTGTCTTAGAAGTTTCCTCTAAAGGTCCAGTGCAGAAGCTGCTTCTTCTCTCTCTCCGCTTAAAAGTGAAGTTGTCTCCCTAAAGTGAAACTTAACTGTGTGTTGAGCAGATAAGATGGATTCACCTCCGAGGGGTGGTTCTAACTTTTGTTTGTTTTTATAAATCTAACATCCTGTTTCTGCTTTAAAAAAATTCCTTTTAAAAGAGAAAATAAGACAAATATATTATCTTAAAGAAAGATTACTTAAAACACACATTTTCATGAATAAACATTCAGCTATGGAATAAACAGAAAATACATATTTGACTTATTAATAACATGCAATGTTTCAACCAAAGGTGTCACTGTCCATCTGTCCATTTCCTGTAAAAAATGAATAAAAATAAAGTCAGTTTGAACAAAGGCTTCTTATGTTGTGTTATCTTCATGGGAACTAAAGGAAGAAATACTCCTTTTCGATAAAGGAAAGTTATCAACGTAGCCAGTTCAGATGTTTTTCAAACTCCGAGGTCAGTTGAACACAAGCTCATTAAAACGGTCTGTTCGTTTCATGGGAGAATGAGTTCATGTTGCAGTGAAGTGAACACAGTGACAGTTTCTTATAACATTAGTGTCACATTGACAAGTTTGTGAGCTAAGACAACAAATATTTGAAAAACAATGTCTGTTCATTCCAAAGGAAATAGATTAATCTTGTTTTTAACAGTTTCAAACACAAAACACAGGAATAATGTTTGAGGTGAACTCTGTTTGTTTGATCTGAGGTGAAGTCTTTCTGAGGTGGTGTTCCCCTACAATACCGTAAACACTGGTGTATAATACACACTTTTATTGCTCATTTGAATGTCCTGCGTATTATACACCGAAGCGT
Organism: Garcialebias charrua; assembly: GCA_038048925.1. Classification (NCBI taxonomy): domain Eukaryota; kingdom Metazoa; phylum Chordata; class Actinopteri; order Cyprinodontiformes; family Rivulidae; genus Garcialebias; species Garcialebias charrua. The sequence goes on along the minus strand of JBBPBX010031106.1, from coordinate 13,147 downwards.
ATTATCTACAGATTTTTTCCCATATTTTTAGACCCATTTTTGGTTCTGATTCGCTGTTTTTCATTTTGGCCTAAAAATGGTGCAGTACCAGTTTCGGCCGCTATGGGCGCTAATGCACCCTGTAGTCTGTTTACCTGCAGACTGTACCTGGAGGCGTATCCTGGCGCCATCTAGTGGCCATAAAAAAGACTGTCACGGCAGCGCGTATTATACACCGAAGCGTATTATCTACCGATTTTTCTGATTTATTTCCAAATATTGGCCAAAGCGTATTATACACCGGAGCGTATTATACTCTGTGTTTACGGTACATAAGCAAGAAAGCACAACTATTACTATTATTTTCATAAAAGTATTTTTTTAAAGCCCCGCAGGTTTGAAAATGAGCAACTAATAATAATAATATTAATAATAATAATGTCACATTTGTCATCTGTGTATGTTTCCATACAAGACGAAATTAGTCTCTACATTTAACCCAACCACCACCAGGTGGGGCAGTGGGCAGCTATTGAAAGCGATTGGGGATGAGGTGTGCTGCCCATAGACACCACAAGGTATGCCGTGACTGGGGTTTGAACCTGGGTAACAAGATAACAAAGAAGTTGCTGTGCTAATTGTGTTTAATAAATATTGTTAGGGTGGTTGTGGTGCAGTGGCTGGGCCGCTGACTTAAGACTAGAGTTGCATTTAGGCCCAAAAAGTTTGATCCGACTCTGCCCAAGCTCGCAGTCATAATTTCAGAATCCCATCCAACCTGATGAATTAACAGTAATTACAGGTCCGAACCCGGAAAAAAAAATTGACATTTTTAATTAGTTATTATTGATGGTCGGGGACGCGCAGTTGAATAAAAGCGGCAGAAGATTCAGAGCTGAGAGGGTGTTTGTACTTTCATGGACATAAAAAAGCATTTAAACCCAGTTTGTGCCTGTATTCTTCTGAATTACTGAGACACGCAGACAGCTCTGACACACACGTCTGCTTTAGGATCTCAACTGTTTGGGTTGTCGGCCACGTGTGTTTGCTGAGCAGCGGCTGAATGAACGTCCATTTGGGCGATGGATCTCTGCCTGGCAGTACAGTCCCATCTGAAGCTTAACTGAACTTTTTGCCTCTTTCAAGGCCGGTCAGCTTACGGTGAAATGGCTGCGTGCAGCTGGTGAAGTATGGCAGACCATTTTATCATATAATTGGTTTGCGGTTGATCCTGACCTAATTAAAAGCCTGAGACGGGCCTGGTCCACCCATTAATCACATTATAACGGCCCGACCTTGCCCTAATCTGGGGTTTTCCGGGCTGGGTTTCAGGTTTGGTTTAGAAATGAGAGCTCTACTTGAGACCTGAATGTTGCAGGTTCAACCCCCTAATAATAATAATAATAATAATAATAAAGAAATAAAGAAATATATATTATGTGTCAGTGTTTCAGGCGGAGCTGAACAGGAAATAACCCATATGCAAACAGACTTGAGGAGGCCAATAATGAAGGAGGCGTGAGAGACACAGGAGGATACCCAACGATGCACCGACAATGACTGAGACACAGAACAGGGCTTATATCTAGCACAGACAAGACAGACAGATTACGAACACCTGGGCATGAGACAAGGACAAAACAGATCGGGGATGATTAACAAGAGACAAAAAAGGAGAACAGACAAGGAAGGCCCAGAAGAGGGCACAATCCTTACAATATATACTTTTTTTTTATTTTTTAGATATGACTTTTGACACAGTGACTGTTAGTTTGGGTCAACTGTGGTTGAGTGGTTAGAGCAGTTGTCCTCTAGTGAGAGAGTTGGGGGTTTGATTCCACCAGCAGCCACATGTTGAAGTGTCCCAAGACACTGAACCCCTCATTTCCTCTGATGTGTGTCTCATCGTATGAATTTAATAAAGCACTGATAAGTCTGCAGATTCAAAGTCAAAGTCAACTTTATTGTCAAAACTGCAATATGTACAGGACATACACAGGATTGAAATTGCGTTCCTCTCTGTCCCTCGGTGCAACAGTAAACATTTACTAACCTACAAACCTATAGATTAACTTTGTATGGAATCTAGTAGAGTGCTGTATGAATGGATAAATAAGGACACAGGTTATGTTGTAAAGAGCTTTGAGTATCTTGACTAGATAGAAAGGCGCTCTATAAGCACAGTCCATTTACCATTTCGTTTGAAGCTTTCTTTTTAGTCTGTGCTTCTGTCTGCTCTGTCTCTAAGAGTGTGACGGGGCAGTAACAGATGGAGTCCGGTTACCTCGTTGACCCTATTGAGCCACTGACAGCAGCTTTAACGTTTTTCTTCAGTTCTCACCATATTCATCTATTACAATTCATACATCATAATGTAGGCTTTATTTTATAGCTCTGATTTTTACAATGTTGATGTTGAAATTTTGGGAAATATAACAACATTGGCACCTTTCTAAATTTCTTCAGACATCTTCTAATTCATAACATTGTGTACTTCATAAGAGAGGGTTTACTATTTTGTAGTTGTACTGTAATAAAATTGTTAGAGGTTAGCCTGTTGAGATAAAATTATCTCAGTGAGCAGGATTCCTGAGTTTTTTCTTTCATGCTATAACATGCTGTTTTTAATCAAAGAGAGCTTCATCGGAGCAAAAAAAATAACCTCCTTTCATATTGATTCAGCATTCATCCTTAGACGTGTTTGTGAGGTGCATTGCTCACAATCAAAAGCACTGAGTGCCTGTGTAGGTTATTTTGTATTATGAAAGTAATTTACAGTAACTCAGAGCTAACAAGAAGACTCGTGAGGAAAAGATGCAAAGTTCCGCTCATATATTCAGAGTACAACAGAGATCATTCTTATCAAGCAAACTTTGAAACTTCTTTAGTCACTGTTATGTCCAAAAAGTAATTAGTGAGACTTGATAACTCAAGTTGTATGTTCGGTGCAGTTTTTTATCATAAGATAAGGCTTTCCTTCCAGCAGTATTTGAGGGTGAGAATGCTAATTAAAAGAATAGAAAATACAGTAATACTGAAGAAAAATCATCAGTGTTTTATTCTTCAAATAGTCAAATCACTGATGTATCAGTTGAAATAGGCTGGAATCTTACAGCCCATGCAACATTTTGCAAAAACACATCTGCAGAGCTTATAAGTTATTTTACACAACAACAAAGTACTACAAGATGTTAAAAATAGTACATGTACAAGTTTTTCTAAGTAAGAACTTGACAATGAAACATAGCCTACAACGTTATGTATCAATGTATAATATGTTACTGTTTTGAAAGCGTAGAGATTAAATGGATAGTTCAAGTATTTTGGAGGGGATTTGTGGAAAGATTGTGTACAATTAACATTTTTCCTGTTGTAGATAACTTTTAGAACAGCCTCAGTTTAGAAACAGAGTTTAATTTGACCGTATAAATGAGCTAACCTCTTTATTGAGTGAGCCAAGACCTGAGTACAGTAGTCCCTCGCTACTTCACAGTTTGTTTGTCGCGGACGCGCTCTATCACGGTTTTTCAAAGTAAGATTGGACATGACACACAACTGGCTGATTGATGGATGAGCTGCACAATTGGCATGGACATTTTATTTAAACTGAATTATTTTAAATGATTTAGCACCTGGTGCACCTTTGTGCAGCCTATATTGCAGGAGAAGCTTCCTCCGGCTGCTGATCAGATGATTTCCACTCTGCAGTAGAGAAATAGGCGTGGCCAAGAGCGCTTGCAGGTGGCTGAGAGCAGCAGAGAGCTGAAATCATGACATTATGTGCTCTTTTAGAGTGTTTGTTTATAGTTTAGAAACATTGTTTAGAATATTGCAATAGTGTGGGAAGGGTTTAAAATGCCTTAACATATACAGTATATATTTAAATCATAAAATAAACTACTACTTACTATTGTAATACCATTCCTACTCTGCGGTTTTTCACTTATCGAGGAGCTTCAGTGTATGGATCCCCTGCAATAAACGAGGCACTATACTGTAAATCACTGGTGTCTAAAAACACCCTATGTCAAATATTTTTTAATAGTTTATGCAAACAACATTTTATTAACCTTCATAACTTTTTTTGTTATTTCAGCAGAAAGCTCCAAGCTACACTGGAATAGCTATAGCTCGCTGCCGCTATTGATAGCAACTGAATTCTATGTAAATACTTGTGTAAAGTGAATTTGAAAACATTGTTTATAAAACAGTTTTTAAAACAGTTTATAAAACAGCCATCACATGAAGCATTTTAGCATTTCTGTGACTATTTGTTTAGATAGCAGCAATACTAATTCTAGAAGTGCGCCACTCAAAGTGGCTGCATGTTGGAGAAGCTCTGTTACATTTATTCTGGGATATGCTTTTGAAAACTACTCTTATCCGTTCAGTCGTGGTCGATTCTCAGTCACTTGATGGATCAATGTTCTCCATCCTTTACAATCATATACAGTTTCTTTTATTTCGGCAAATGTCAGGTTTCTATCCTGTTTAATGGTGTCAAGACAGCGAGTTCTTGGATGGCCATGTCCTCTACGTCTGCTAACCCTTCCGAGCATGATGTCTTTCGCCAAGGAGCAGCTTCTCATAGGCTAACTGCTGATTCTGTCTTTTAACGAAAGCTTTGGTTTGATTCGCTCCAGGACTTGGAGATTGGTGATATGTACTGTCCACAAAATTTATAGGAGTCTCCTCCAACAACATGGCTCAAAAGCATCATTTTTTCTCCTGTCCTATTTGACATTAAGTCCAATTTTCTGGATGTAAATCGTAAAAGTTTTGGGATGATCCCTTCCTCTGGTATCGAATGCTGTGCAGCTGGAAATATTTTTACTGAAACATTTTTACTTTTTGGCATTTGTTATGATGCATAACCATGACAACAATGTGTTTTTTACAACTGGGAGCAGCTGAGTAACATCTCAAAAGCTTAAATAATATCTCAACTACAGCCCCGAATCCCAAATGAGTAGAAAAGGAGGCGCTGTACATGCATCCCCGTATATCGGGCGGTGGGGCTCAAGTACCGGACCGCCGAGATCCTGGAGCTGACGGGAGGCGTAGCTCGTTACAACGGGAGTGCCGGGATCATCCCCGGCATCTGCAGCTGGCTGTCCATGGCAAACAAGCTACTGGGAGGAGTGATCATCACTCAGGGAGGAGTTCTGCCCAACATTCAGGCGGTCCAGCTGCCCGTGGGGACCGAGAGACCCTCCGGGTCCAGGTGGACAGTTTGGCATCTGGGTCCATTTTCTTCAGATCCACTGTGGGACGGACCGCTGCGGGAGATCCTTCCTGCAGTCATCAGCATCTATAACAATCCTTTAATGAAACCAGGATAACAACAACAGTTAATTTCCCTTTGGGATAAATGAAGTAGTTTTGAATTGAACTGAATTGAATACACTTTGGTGTCAGCTCCCTTCAGACTAGCTGTGAGCTTGTCAATCTGTTTCTATAAACTGAGGTTGTTCTATAGCTATCTACAGCAGGTAAGATAGTATATATTTAGAACTTTCACTGAGCCCCACTTCAAAAGATAACTATCTCTTTAGGGTGAAGATCAGCTTTATTACATCCCATCTACAGCATTTCAATGTCTCTGTAAGGCCAAATCCTGAAACTGGTGCAGCTAAACACAGTTCAGGCTAGATTTATTTTATCATTTACATTTGTGCTTTTCCAGCTGCGACAAATCAAGATGTTTTGAGTGACTTTCATCGAATATCAATGCATTTTTGTCCAATGTTAGATTGCATCATTAATGTGACGATGAGGCTGAAATGTTAGGATCGACTAGTCAGCTGCCCACTCTGCTGGAAGCATTGACTTGTACCCCGCTCAGGAAGCAGTGCTTGATGAAATGGGAAGGTAAAAAATACATCGCTCTGGTGAAGATCAGACAAATATGAAACTTAGGCATCAGTTCAAAAGGTGTTGCATTATTTTTCATTGTACTAAAATGAGCTATTTTTGTTGTGATTTGCCAATAACAGTGTCAAAGTGAAAAATGTCAACATCAATGTCAATTTTATTCATATAGCACATTTAAAAACAGCAATGTTGACCAAAGTGCTTCACAAACAAGAAATCTAGCAATAAAATAAATGAAAGATCAAACACTAAAAACCACACGTATAATAAAAAGAACCAAAACAAGAAAATAGCACACCAAAGAGGCTCAGATAGAACTCAAAGCGAACTTGAATTAAAAGCGAAGAGTGAAAGAAGTTGTTTGCCGTTTTTATTAACCTGTGCCCTGCTTGTCTGGAAGCTGCAGGTTGGTTTCTGGACCTAGGCATGACAGTTCGCTGGCAACCTCAAACATACCCTGGAGAGTTCAATCATATGCCCCTCAGGTGGCTGAGAAGTCTGGTAGGACGTGCTGCAGTGCTGGAGTGTAAGCTGTTTGTTCCAGATCAGCGGAACACGGGGAGACAATTCAGATGTCACTGCTGTGTGACATCTGAATGATTTGCCTGAAAATAAAATGAAACTGTTGGAAAGCCACAATGCCCTCCCCCCAATTTCAGATGTTTATTACTTAAAACAATTTATTCAAAACATTTTAAAGCATAATACTGTATGCCCACTTTTTGCATGTCTTATTGTTATAGCTTGTGTTTGTATTTGCAGCATGTCAGATTTAAATATTACAGCTTTAATCCAACAATGTTCAGTCAGGTCATCTGGACGGTTTTGTTTTTGAGCTGAGACGGTTCGCCCTCCATCCGGAGGGCTTCATCAGTCTGAGGAAACACCAAACAAAACTGATTCTCCACCAACAGCCTACTCCAAAGTGAGAAAGAAAGAACGGATTCATTCAGCCTTACTGGAGGTTATAATAAATAGTGTAACACGCAGAGCATTTATTTAGAAACAGATATAATTTTCCGATCTAGGATATGGCTTATCAGCCGTTTTCAGAAATAATAATTTTTCAGTTTGGCACTGCTGCGCTCTGGGGAGCCGTGCATCACGCGTGCATACAGAAGCAGCGGTCAAACTGTTCCCGAGCTATGAGGGAGCTGCAGGTCGATCGGGACTGCAGTCCAGTCCACACAAAGCCGGATCATGTCCAATAGAATGGTCTCATCC
>JBBPBX010031105.1:6519-34748 GCA_038048925.1 Garcialebias charrua | reverse complement strand
TTTCAAGCAGCGCAGCAGCACCCGGCAGCCGAGCAGCAGGAAGCCAGAATATTCTTGCTTCTGCTGCTCGTAGCGTCGCAGCAACCACTCGGGAGAGACTGCTATTGTGATGACACAACGACGACGGGACTTTCTGTGGACGAAACCAGCCTCCGGTAGGAAAACCTGGCATTTTTAAATTTGCACTGTCCACTCGAGCGTACATCACCCCAAACATAAAAAAAAACGTTTTAATCTCAACAAAGACTTTTGGAGTTGCAGTTTGGCTCGTAGAAAACCCACTCAAGTGTTACGTGAAGCTGATTTTATCTGCCCAGTGTACATAAAAACAACACGGATCTGACCGGGAAGGGAGCCACACGCTCCTCCCACTGCGCTTCTGCAGACATGTTCGGTGGGGACAGACATCTGTTGACAAGCAGCAAACACAGAGCATTGGGAGCATTTTGATGCGTTTGGTGAGGATGAAGCATGAGTCCTCTGCTGGCTGCTGCCTACAACGCCCGTATAGCGGCCAAAACTGGTACTGCACCATTTTTGCCAAAAATGAAAAACGAAGAATCAGAGCGAAAAATGGGTCTAAAAATATGGGGAAAAAATCCATAAATAATACTCTTTGGTGACATTCAAATGAGCAAAAATACAGCGTATTATACACTGGTTTTTACGGTAGGTAATTTAATTGTTTTAAACAAGGATACAACTAAAACATGCAGAACATTTGGTCACATAGAACAGTGTCCAAAGGGTTGATGGGCTCTCCCTCAGAGATGGCGTGACTAGGGTTAACTTAAGGTTCACTAAGATATTAAATCCATAATGAAACAGATGTGGTAAAAATAATGTTTGAAGCTAAATATTACAAAGCAATGAGTCTAACCTCTTCAATATTGCATAGGGCTTGTGTTGTCAGTTCCTCTTGTGGACTGTCCTCTTGTCTTCGCACCTGAAGCAACCCATCCATATGATCTCTGCTTTGTTTTTGGTCCAGTTATAACTAAATCATATCTTCTTTCATATTGTTTCAAATGATCAACTCTTTGCTTCGATTCAACTACAGGTAGTCCTCGACTTACGAGCGCTCTGACCTACAAGCGCCCGGACTTACGAGCTGGCGAAAGAGAAGTAAATTTGTAAAAAATACAGCACTTTTTTGTGTTTTTAGATGAAAGTGTGTTAGCTAACCGTTTGGAAACACGTTTCCGACCATGTTTATGAACTAATATGAATGTTTTTGATGAAAAATGAGTGTTCGTAGTGGCGCTAGCATAAATGTTCCAACTTACGAGCGAAAATCCGGACTTACGAGAACACTTGCTTTGCGTTCCAACTTACGAATTTTCGTGTTACGAGCACCTCGCAGAAACGGAACTCGCTCGTAAGTCGGGGACTACCTTTATTTCTTTTGTCATTTCATGTATTTTCAATCAATCGTTCCTGCTGAGAAGCAAACCTAGTTAGTTCAGAAGACATGAAGTTCAGAGATTTTTTCATCTCCATGTTTTTCATTGCTACAGTACCCTCCCTTCCCAAGCCTGCTCGGCATGACTCGCACAATCCCGGCTTAACATCGTCCAAGCTGGCAGGTCCCGTCACTGGTCTCACTTATCTCATTTGGCGTGGTTACTTCAACTTGGGCCTCGACATCTGCAGCAACTCTGTTTGCCTCTACTCACACCACTTTGGGCCTCTCTTCACCACCTTTGGCTTCTCCTTACACCACCTCAGGCCTCCCTTCACTCCGCTACAAGTCTCTCCTCATAGCACCTCAGACCTTTCCTCACGCCACCATACGTCTCTCCTCATGCCACCTCTGGCCTCCAGCTACGCCACTGCAGGTCTCTCTTCACACCAGCTTGGGCCTCTCCTCACGTTGCCACACCAACTTGGACTTTTCCTTACACCACCTTGGTATTTTAAATTTATCCTCTTCCAACCTGAAGGCTTTTTCATACTCCTTTTTATAGGATGGATTCAGATTCATGAACATGTAACACAGTCCCTTTAAAGCTATACTCTGTAGTTTCTGCAGTACCCTGGGACTTAGAAAAATTTCCAGCAGGTGAAATCATTCTGCTCCCTCCCCTCAGAGCCATATATGGCTCTGAGGGGGAGGCTCTGCAGAGATTCAAATTCAAGCTCTGTTTTTATTGGCTGATTCAAATTCAAGCTCTGTTTTTATTGGCTGATTCAAATTCAAGCTCTGTTTTTAATTGGCTGGTTACAAACTCTGTTTTTATTGGCTGTCATTGTCCTGGTCACTCTGTGTTTTTAGTGTTTTTATAAATGCTGATAGAGAAGCAAGGGGACTATAGTTTTTTTCAGAGATTACTTTGTCTAACATCAGTTTGTCAGTAGATAGTGACAGAGTGAAGAAATATGTTAAAAATATATTGTTTGAAAAGTTACAGACTACATTACAATCTTACATACCCCAGCTTTAAAGCTGCACTATGTAACTTTGTAATGTAGTCTGTAACTTTTCAAACAATATATTTTTAACATATTTCTTCACTCTGTCACTATCTACTGACAGACTGATGTTAGACAAAGTAATCTCTGAAAAAAACTATAGTCCCCTTGCTTCTCTATCAGCATTTATAAAAACACTAAAAACACAGAGTGACCCGGACAATGACCAGCCAATAAAAACAGAGTTGTTTGTCACGCCCCAACCCACGCCCCCGCCTGTCCCAGCCTCAGCGCCGCGCACATTCTCATTCAAAGGATTGCAAAGCGATGCAGGACTGATTTGTATGTGACACAAATGTATTAAATATCCCTTCTTCATCCCAGAGCTGGACTTTTATTTTGTTTTTTTGCCAAAAGTCAAGTGATCGCTTCATCCTTCACTCACAGGAATGAGGAAATTGATTTGTCACGACTCACGAGCGAATTAATTCATGTCCAAAGTGGCTAGTGAAGCTCTGCTGATTTCAGGGTGTTTTTGTGTTGTTGGACGAGTGATTCATGTTTTTATTATATTTTTTAGAACGTTATATTAACATATAATCACAGAACTTCGCAGCGTCTGCCATAGGACATGTATTGGGGGCGGAACATTCCAGACATACCAGACATCGACTGACAGACATGAGGAAGTCACGAGCAAATTAAATCATGTCCAACGTTGCTGCGTGAAGCTTTGCTGATTTCTGCTGGTTTTTGTGTTGTTGGACAAGTGCTCCATGGTTTTATTATATTTTTAAAACATTTTATTAACATATAATCACAGAATATTGAAGTGCTCCGAGTGGACACACAGCAGGGGGCGGAGCTGCAGAACTCAAGTTCAACAGAGAATGGACTGTGGCTCCTCCTCAGAGTCATATATGGCTCTGAGGGGGGGGGGGCAGAATGCTTTTACCTGATGAAAATATTTCTAAGTCCCAGCGTCCTGCAGAAATTACATAGTGAACCTTTGACTTCACATGTTAATTGTTTGTGTCTCTTTCAACAGACAACACCTACTACACCTGACCTCATGGACAGACCTGTGTCCTCTCCTCCTTCCTCCTGCAGCTCCTCTCCTTCCATCACCTGTGCATCAACACCTTGTGCGTAACAGTGAGTTTAACTTGTTTTCTGTCTGTATTTTATGTTTTTATTGCAGGTCATGACCGTGCTTTAACTTCACATGTTAATTGTTTGTGTTTCTTTCAACAGACAACACCTGCTGCGCCTGACCTCATGGACAGACCTGTGTCCTCTCCTCCTGCCTCCTGCAGCTCCTTTCCTTCCATCACCTGTGCGTCAACACCTTGTGCCTAACTGTGAGTTGAACTTGTTTTCTGTCTGTGTTTTATGTTTTTATTGCAGGTCATGACCATGCTTTAACTTCACATGTTAATTGTTTGTGTTTCTTTCAACAGACAACACCTGCTACGCCTGACCTCATGGACAGACCTGTGTCCTCTCCTCCTGCCTCCTGCAGCTCCTCTCCTTCCATCATCTGTGCGTCAACACCTTGTGCCTAACGGTGAGTTGAACTTGTTTTCTGTCTGTGTTTTGTTTTTATTGCAGGTCATGACCGTGCTTTAACTTCACATGTTAATTGTTTGTGTCTCTTTCAACAGACAACACCTACTACACCTGACCTCATGGACAGACCTGTGTCCTCTCCTCCTTCCTCCTGCAGCTCCTCTCCTTCCATCACCTGTGCGTCAACACCTTGTGCGTAACAGTGAGTTTAACTTGTTTTCTGTCTGTATTTTATGTTTTTATTGCAGGTCATGACCGTGCTTTAACTTCACATGTTAATTGTTTGTGTTTCTTTCAACAGACAACACCTGCTGCGCTTGACCTCATGGACAGACCTGTGTCCTCTCCTCCTGCCTCCTGCAGCTCCTTTCCTTCCATCACCTGTGCGTCAACACCTTGTGCCTAACAGTGAGTTGAACTTGTTTTCTGTCTGTGTTTTATGTTTTTATTGCAGGTCATGACCGTGCTTTAACTTCACATGTTAATTGTTTGTGTTTCTTTCAACAGACAACACCTGCTGCGCCTGACCTCATGGACAGACCTGTGTCCTCTCCTCCTGCCTCCTGCAGCTCCTTTCCTTCCATCACCTGTGCGTCAACACCTTGTGCCTAACAGTGAGTTGAACTTGTTTTCTGTCTGTGTTTTATGTTTTTATTGCAGGTCATGACCGTGCTTTAACTTCACATGTTAATTGTTTGTGTTTCTTTCAACAGACAACACCTGCTGCGCCTGACCTCATGGACAGACCTGTGTCCTCTCCTCCTGCCTCCTGCAGCTCCTTTCCTTCCATCACCTGTGCGTCAACACCTTGTGCCTAACAGTGAGTTGAACTTGTTTTCTGTCTGTGTTTTATGTTTTTATTGCAGGTCATGACCGTGCTTTAACTTCACATGTTAATTGTTTGTGTTTCTTTCAACAGACAACACCTGCTGCGCCTGACCTCATGGACAGACCTGTGTCCTCTCCTCCTGCCTCCTGCAGCTCCTTTCCTTCCATCACCTGTGCGTCAACACCTTGTGCCTAACAGTGAGTTGAACTTGTTTTCTGTCTGTGTTTTATGTTTTTATTGCAGGTCATGACCGTGCTTTAACTTCACATGTTAATTGTTTGTGTTTCTTTCAACAGACAACACCTGCTACACCTGACCTCATGGACAGACCTGTGTCCTCTGCTCTCTCTCCTCACCATCCTCCTGCAGCTCCTCTCCTTCCATCACCTGTGCGTCAACACCTTGTACCTAACAGTGAGTTGAACTTGTTTTCTGTCTGTGTTTTATGTTTTTATTGCAGGTCATGACCCTGCTTTAACTTCACATGTTCATGTTTGTGTCTCTTTCAACAGACTACACCTGCTGCACCTGACTTTATGGACAGACCTGTGTCCTCTCCTCCTGCCTCTTGCAGCTCCTCTCCTTCCATCACCTGTGCGTCAACACCTTGTGCCTAACAGTGAGTTGAACTTGTTTTCTGTTGTGTGTTTTATGTTTTTATTGCAGGTCATGACCGTGCTTTAACTTCACATGTTAATTGTTTGTGTTTCTTTCAACAGACAACACCTGCTGCGCCTGACCTCATGGACAGACCTGTGTCCTCTGCTCTCTCCTCACCATCCTACTACCTCCTGCTGCTCCTCTCCATTCATTACCTGTACATCAACACCTTGTGCCTAACCCTGACATGTATCCACATCAATGACTGCTGATAAAACAGGAAAACACACCTGTCCTGATGGACAGACCTGCTCTCATCAGGACCACACACCTGACCTGAACTCACATCTGGACTCCCATGTACCCATCATCCATGGTTGAATCATTGCTCAATGGCTAAGCAGTTCCATCTGATCCATGTTTGAACATGAGAACCACCTAATAAGCCTGTCTACCTCCACTTCAATCAAAGTAAGGGAATTTTCTTTTCTATGCTGTCTTTGAGTGCACACCTAATTCTCCAGCTCCCCGGGCGCTTTCTATGGCTGCTCACTGCACCACCTGGTGGTGGTTGGGTTGAATGCAGAGACGAATTTCGTCTGTGTATGGGAAACATACACAGATGACAGAAAAGGACATTATTATTATTATTATTATTTTTGTGCTGCTTCTAGCTTTTTAAAGTTCCTGGACTGTACACTAAGGCACTGGTTTTTCATACATGATGGTTGCAACATGTTTCTGATGGATGTCAATTGCTCCTGATGATGTGATTTGATAATGATAGTTGAAAACTGTTTATGATGGATGTCAATTGCTCCTGATGGTTGAGAACTGTTTATGATGGATGTGCTTTGCTAATGATGGTTGAGAACTGTTTCTGAAACAACACTGAAGTTGTCTATATGTGAACACATGTTGGATCACCAGATTTCTCGCTCCATGTTTTAAAAGGAGGATTAGCTGAAAGTATTTTGTTAGATCACCAGATTTCTCGCTCCATGTTTTAAAGGAGGATTATCTGAATGTATTTATATCAGATCACCAGATTACTCGCTCCTTGTTTTTGAAAGCGGGTTAGTTTTACTAGAACTTCATACTGAATATGTGACCCATCACATCATCAAACAGGAGTTAAAGTCAAATTTGGTCAAAATGACCTACAAGCAAACATATATATTACTGACTTTTAGAAATACATTTTCATACTTAGATCATCCTGCCAAATGCATTGTATTGTCTTAATCATGAAAATGGTTTGATATTTGGTGTGAAGATTTTATTTCAGATATTTAATTTAAACCATTTGATAAGTTATTCATTCATCTTATTTTAAAAAATTGGAATTGTTGGCCAACATTTTAACCATTTACTATCTAAATTTACACATACCACTTTGAAATATAAACCTATTTGATGTGATGGGTCACAAATTTATTATTCAGCTTCTTTTGTTGGATTTGATTTAAGAATTGTGGACATTTGTTAATAAAACTTGAAAGATTTCATTTGTGCAATGGAGATTTATTTAGCCAACTTAATTTCTCATTACAATGAAAGTAATGTTGAATGTTGAGCAAATTAAATAAACTTATAAAATTAAGTTGGAAAAACTTAAATGAATTACTTGTTACCAATTGAAGTGATTGGTTTGGGTTGGAATGACTTAAAACATTTGAGTTTACTTTACATAAAATTAAGTCAGAATGACGTGAATTTATAATTTAGAAGAAACTATGTGATTCGAGTTAGTATGACTTAATTCATCAAATAAAATAAACTTAAAAAATTAAGTTGGAAAAACTTAAATAAATTACTTGTTACCAATTGAAGCAATTGGTTTGGAATGACTTAAAACATTTGAGTTTACTTTACATAAAATTAAGTCAGAGTGATGTAGATTTATAATTTAGAAGAAACTGTGTGTTTTCAGTTAGTTTGACTTAATTTATCAAATAAAATAAACTTAAGAAATTAAGTTGGAAAAACTTAAATGAATTACTTGTTACCAATTGAAGTGATTCATTTAAGTTGGATCAACTGTTTTCGAAATTAAGTTGGAAAAACTTAAATGAATTACTTGTTACCAATTGAAGTGATTCATTTAAGTTGGATCAACTGTTTTCTTTTTAGAGTGTGTTAGTGCTAGCTTAAGATAACTTACCGAAACCCGTCTGAGCGCGCCGCAGTTTGCTGCTCCTTTTAGCATTAGACCACCCGAATCCGAAGCTAATGTTAGCTTGTTCCTCTTCCGGTTTTCGCCAGCTCCGCTCGGAGACTTTGGGCGTTATCGCTGTTCCAGTCAAGACAACACAAAGTTCACCAAGTGTCTCCCGTAAATTAATCCGTAAGGGGAAGGTCCTCACTGCTGCGAGGCTGCTGCGAGGCTGCAGCAAGGCTGTACAGTTGAAGCTCCGCTCCATGGCGCCAGAAGAGGGTCCCGTCGCAACCGGTCTCTACGCCGGGGGTATGCTCGTTTAATTTTTGCCGGCGGCGCGTTGGGAGAGATCGCAAATACACTAAAAATTGAACTAAAAAACATAAAAATAACAATTATACTTTATTTATAAAGCCATTTAAAAAACCACAGCTGCAACAAAGTGCTGTACACATGAAATTAATAACATATAAACAAAAGATGAGATGAAATCATGAAAAACAACAGTCATGTGTTTAATACAGAAGTGGGTTGAGCCTAACCAGGTGAGGGGCTGGACTCAGGTTTGAGGTGGGTTGTCCTCGCGCCTGTGACGTCACAGGCGCGATTGACTTCCATTTTATTTCAAAAACGAACCGTTTTCATCACAGTAAAATAAATCTACTTAGAGTAAATAAACCACTGGGTGCATTTTTTTGGCACAAGGACTGTTTTTTTATGAAGTAAATACCCAAAGTTTAGTAAAAAAACATTAAAAAGTGAATTTTGCATGTGTGGTCCCCTTTAAGTGTAGAAACAATAGATTGAGGAACAGCTTCTACCCCAAAGCTGTTAGACTCATAAATCCCTAACCAGGATAATCACTGTAAAAAAAAAAATCACTGTAATGCCACTTGATTGTTGAAATGTGCTGCTGACTATCCATGCTGCTGATCTCATGCTGCTGATTTATTTCATGCTGCTGTATTCATTTGTACTCATCTGCTCACACAGACTCGTGTTCGTGCTGCTGATGTTCGGTGTATTGTTTTTGTTCTATTAAGTGTTTAGCATATTCTTAGTTTAGCATATTTCTTGGTTCATATCTTAGATCTTATTACTGTTTTTCTTTTACATTTTATACTTTTGTTGGATGTAACTGGGACCCTGTGTACACAATTTTGTTCCACCGCATGTACCACATGCGACGCAAATGACAATAAAGAACCTTGACCTTGAATAATATCAACATAAAGATTTAGATCCACAATTGTATGCCTTATACACTTAGGGTAGCCACACATCTGTGTTTTTATTTGCTCAGACAGTGCAATCCATTAGGAAGTGAGCTTTGTATTTTTATTAATGGAATGACTAAAGGAGCTTTTTATTTTTTGAAGCAAAATATGCAAAGATAGAGCCCTGGCAGTTGTGTCTGGAAGGTTTGGACAGTGAAACTCTGTGGACAGACTACCGGTAGTTGAGTCCAGCTGAAGTCTTCATTTGTCACATCGACTAACAATGTGCAGTCGGAACGGCTTGTCACTGCCATGCACTGTGATGTTATGTGGACACGTTCTTGTACAGTATGGCTTTGTTAATATTTGAGAAGAGTGAAAGGGTGAACATTCAGAAACGGTTAAACCAAAAGAAGGAGTAAGTTTGATAGCACATGGGTGAAGGGAGAAAAAATGAGGAGCTACAGAAAGTACAGTAAATGACTTTGTTGAGCTATTTGTTAATTCCTTTAGATAAACAAATTATGCATTTACGCTTGCAAGAAACGTTTATTTTTCTTCTATTTGCACTTTACTTTTTACATTCTAATTATCTTATTTTCCTTCTTGTGTTTTTATTTCATCAAAGGATAAACAAAGTGTCAGGATGAAGGAGGAGAATTTATTCCATCGAAGGCTATCTCTTTGCCCTAGCGCCACCTCCCCACCAAAAATGGATCCTCGCCCACGGAACCTGTCTTATGGAGGAGGCAACGAGATTTACAACCTCAGTCCAGGTAGGAGGCTAAGACTGCAAAGCTGGCACATGTGAAATTATTTATATCCAGAGATACCTCCTGAAGGAATCCAGTACTATGGAAAATTTGACATTTTGTACTGTAAAATATTTGACCCTTTCAGATCAACAAACTTTATTTGCTGCTTATTTGCTGCTTTGATGGCTGCTGCGCTTTAATTGTTTGTCTGCAGGTTTTAATCACTGAGCACATTTGTATGTAACTGTGTTGTGGGTTCCCACCAGGCAGTGAGACAGACAGGAACGCTCTCTCCATGCTGAGTAATGAGTTTAGTCCTGCCCAATCACCAGACGGCAAGGTAAGAACACAGTTCCTGGTTGGGCAGTTCCTCACCAGATCCCAGTGGCTCCAAAGATGAGCTCACAGCAGTTCCTTTTTGCTTTCTGTGATGATTTCTCTTTATTGTTATGTATTTTGTAACTCGGAACTTGTCAAACAATTTGACTGATCTTAAAATGTTTGAGCCCTTCATTTCAAAGGACATTAAGTAATCTTGAGTCATTTTTGATAGATATAATTATGTAAGGGGGGGGGGGGGACATTACTATTAGGTCAGTTATCACAAACAAATGGATTTTTAAACAAGTGGTAGGCGTACCACTTTAATACAGGTAGTCCCCGACTTACGAGCGAGTTCCGTTACTACGAGGTGCTCGTAACACGAAATCTCGTATGTCGGAACACGAAACACATGTCGCTCGTAAGTCCGGATTTTCGGTCGTAAGTCGGAAAATTCATGCTAGCGCTACTACGAACACTCGTTTTTCAACACAAACGTACATACTAGTTCATAAACATGCTCAGAAACTTGTTTACAAACAGTTAGCTAACACACTTTCATCCTAAAACACATACCAGTGCTGTGTTTTCTGTATGTTCTGTACAACTTTACTGTTCGTTAGTCAGCTCATAAGTCCGGAACCTCGTATGTCGGTGTGCTCGTAAGTCTGAGACTACCTGTATTTGAGCAAAGTCAAATTAAAGTTGCAATTTCTATCCCAAGGCCATGGTGGGAACTATGTCTTTACTACAACAACTGACCCATTTGGTCTCGCTGCTGCTTATTTTGTATTCGACAATCTGTCTCCATTTTTACGTGATATCTTTTTAGGTATGGTAAAACAAATGTTGCAAATGATTACCTGGTAATGCCTTTTTGTCTTGTCCCTTCCCACATGTTGCTTCACTTTGCTCAGTCTCACAGTATTGCTTTTTACAGTATGTGAAATATTGT
Source organism: Garcialebias charrua (assembly GCA_038048925.1). Taxonomy (NCBI): domain Eukaryota; kingdom Metazoa; phylum Chordata; class Actinopteri; order Cyprinodontiformes; family Rivulidae; genus Garcialebias; species Garcialebias charrua. The sequence continues at coordinate 23,932 of JBBPBX010031105.1, read as the reverse complement.
CACGTGTGCAGCTGCATCTCTTGCTCTTTGCCCTGTCTGCCATCCCAAAGGTCCTTAACGATCTATTTAAAACAGAGAACAGCTTAACCCTGCATGTTTTCTTATACATGGGAATGTATTTGTACGCAAGATGTTTTTTAATTAATCATACTGGTTTGGTGCATTGGTGCACACGTGACTGTAGTTAAATATCACCTAAAGTTTATTTTTATTTTTAAGTGCAGATTTTTTTTAAACTCTGTTGTTAAATTATTTGTAAATTCAACCTTAAATTTGTTATTTTGTGGTCACAGCCACTCAAACAAAACTGGCAGCTTGTACACTTTCTTTGCTTATAGAATGAGCCACCCACCTGCTTCTCACAAACTACTGCATAAACACTGTTTAACATTTAAACAAATATTAACTTTTATGGGAATACATTTTTATTATCAGTACAGAACCCTTTTTTTTTTTTTTTTGCGATGTAGCCAAATTGGGAACAAGACAATATTTTAAAAGCTTTTTAAAAAACTAAAAATTAAACCTCTGCAGAAGTTGTAACAGTTAAGAGTATTGAGCTTTTTTGTATGGCCTTCTTTTTATACCTTTTCACTTCCAATTCTAGTCTGAGTCCAGGATGTTTAATGGTGTTGAGAAGGACTGCCCCTCCCCCACCGAGAAACTGGCTCGAAAGGAGTCTCTCAAGGTACACGTCACTTCCTTTGTGAGGCAGCTAAAAGACAAGTTTGTCATTTCTGACGTTTATTTTATTCATCCTAAAGTAGGGCAAGTATGGACAATATTGGAACATTGATGCCTTTGTTTGTTTAGGATTTATACCTTTTGTGTTTCAGTTCTCAGATGAATGCTGCAGCTAGTTTGACTCTGCTTCCATCTAGTGTTTGCTCATTTGTCTGACAGTGAGACTGATGACTCGCATGTTTTTTTACAGGTTCAGAAGCAGAATTATCGTCAGGAAAAGAAACGGGCAGCTAAAGAACTCTCCAGTGCACTTAAGGACCCCAGTGTTGTCATCATGTCCAACTGGCTCAAGGTTTTCAGATGTTTTTATCACACAAAGCTGTTTTATTCACACGCAAAATCACGTTTGCTGTAAAGAGCATCAACTGTTGGTGTCACAGTTTTTGTTGTTGTTTTTGTAATATAGTATAATAACACCAGAATAACTGTGAAGTTTAGAATGTGTTTACATACTGCTATCTAAAAAAGTTAACATCATAATTTTACATTTTCGTATTGCATCCCTATGATTTTTATAGATCCGTGGTTACTTAAAAGGTTGGACCAAGCTGTGGTGCGCCCTGAAACCTGGTGTACTTTTAATCTATAAGACTCCTAAAACAGATCACTGGGTGGGCACCATTCTTCTCAACGCATGCAAGGTTATTGAGAGACCCTCTAAGAAGGATGGCTTCTGCTTCAAGCTCTTCCACCCTCTGGAGAAATCCATCTGGGCTGTAAAGGTAATACAGATTTATTAGCACACTTCTCACATTCTTTGAATTTCTCATTCTGAAACAAACTAAAAATTAATACCAGTACCCGTATTTTCCGGAATATAGGTCGCAGCTTTTTATCATTTTTGCATGCCCTGCGACCTATATTCAGGTGCAACCTATTTATGGCTTTTTATAAAATAAGCTGATTTGTAATCATTTATTAACAAAAATTAAACTGAGACACACTCTTACAATAATGTCAGCTAACAAATATATTTTTTAGGTGTTTATCCTGCTAAAATTATTCATTTATTAAAGAAAAGTTCAGCTCAGACACATATTTGCTATAATTTTTATCAAACAAATAATTGTTTTTAAGTGTTAATCTTCTTAAAAGCCTTGCTGTGCGCTCCTGTGGCAGACATTTGCAGCAGAGCTAAACACGGTCCACATTTTGACGTAGGTGCAACCTATATTCAGGTGCGACCTATATATGGATTTTTCCAATTCTTTGGCAATAATAGACTATATGCCACGGGGGGTCGTGACGTACTTCCGGTAAAATGCGACACACATCCGCCACTTCCGGTTCCCATCCACTGCCGTTGTTGCTAGCGTTAGCTCCTAGTAGCAAACCATGACAACGACCCGAAACGGGAAGCAGCTGCGCGCTACCGGCACTACACGTGAGTACCGTTGTGTCTGCCCACCGGTGGGAACAGCTGTTCCGAGGGGGGTTTCGGCGAAGATTTATCGCGGCTATCCGTAAGGGGAACGTCGCAATAATTTTATATGGTTTTATATGAGTATGGAGTTATTATTGGCGTGTATGCAGATGTTTTATTAATTGTATTTAGTCATTTATGTTCGTGTCTTTCCCGCTAACCAGAAGTGCGCCGTCTGTGTAATGACTGCGGGAGTGCTGGAACGGAAGCCCGTGGCATATACGGTAGTCTATTGGACAATGCGACCTATATTCAGGTGTGACCTATATTTAGGAAAATACGGTACATTACATATTTAAAATGTATTTAAGCATTTTGTTAATTGCAGCCTGCTGCAGAAACACAATTTGTTCTATTTTGTATTTATTTAACAAAAAGTGCTTTAACAGAACACAAATAGTATTTTAGCTCCAACAAAATGATTGCCCAAGTGCCTTTAGGGAATGTTTTTATACCTGTTGGTACAAAATAAATGCACATCATGAAGTAATAATAATAATAATAATGAATTCCATTCATAATGCACTTTTCATTAATAAAAATCTCAAAGTGCTAAGTGAGTAACACTTAGTAACACTGATTCTTGTGTTTAGGGTCCCAAAGGAGAAAATGTTGGTTCCATCACACAGCCTTTACCCAGCAACTACCTGATCTTCAGAGCTGCGTCAGAGTCAGATGGTGAGCTTTTCTTTGCTGTTGTTTTGCTTAAAGGTGTACAATGTTTCATGTGTCAGTATTTTTATTACTGTCTAATCTCATCATTCATCTCTAAACCAGCCACTAGGGAGCACAAACCAGTTTGTCTCTTGTTCCGGTCTCAAGCCTAGGTAAATGGTGAGCATTGTGTCAGGATGGGCATCCAGCATAAAACACTTTTTTGCCTATACATACATGCAAGTTCATCATACCAGATAATCAAGGCCCAGGTTAATCATGACCGCCACCGATACTTGTGCTACTGTTAGTTAGAGACGACGAGGAGGGAAACGCACCAGGAGACAGAGGGAGAAGAGGACAGTTAAAAGTGTAGGACTGAGACTAGCAATTATATTCACAAGGACAATGGAAGGTAAAGGGCTGGCTGACAAGATGCAGAGAAGGAAGGTAGATGTTTTATGTGTGCCAGAGGCTAAGTGGAAGGGCAGCAAGGCTTGCAGCATTGGATCAGGGTTTAAACTGTTTTACCATAGTGTGGCCCTTTGATATGGGCTGTTAGGTCCCTGTACGACCAGTGTCAGAGCTTGGTCCGCATCGCTGGCAGTAAGTCAGGCTCGTTTCCGGTGAGAGTTGGACTCCGCCAAGGTTGCCCTTTGTCACCAATTCTGTTCATAACTTTTATGGACAGAATTTCTAGGCGCAGCCAAGGTGTTGAGAGGATCCGTTTTGGTGGCCTTAGAATCGCTTCTCTGTTTTTTGCAGATGATGTGGTCCTATTGGCTTCATCAGATCGTGATCTACAGCTTTCGCTGGAGCGGTTTGCAGCCGAGTGTGATGCGGCCGGGATGAGGATCAGTTCCTCCAAATCCGAGGCCATGGTCTTGAGCCGGAAAAGGGTAGCATGCCCTCTCCGGGTCGGGGAGGAGGTCCTGCCCCAAGTGGAGGAGTTTAAGTATCTCGGGGTCTTGTTCACGAATGAGGGAAAACTGGAGCGTGAGATCGATAGGCGGATAGGTGCAGCGTCCGCAGTGAAGCGGGCGCTGTACCGGTCTGTCGTGGTGAAGAGAGAGCTGAGTCAAAAGGCAAAGCTCTCAATTTACCGATCGATCTACGTTCCCACCCTCATCTATGGTCATGAGCTTTGGGTTGTGACCGAAAGAACGAGATCTCGGATACAAGCGGCTGAAATGAGTTTTCTCCGCAGGGTGTCTGGACTCTCCCTTAGAGATAGGGTGAGAAGCTCAGTCATCCGGGAGGGACTCGGAGTAGAGCCGCTGCTTCTCCACATCGAGAGGAGCCAGTTGAGGTGGCTCGGGCATCTGGTTAGGATGCCTCCTGGACGCCTCCCTGGTGAGGTGTTCCGGGCATGTCCCACCGGGAGGAGACCCAGAGGAAGACCCAGGATACGCTGGAGGGACTATGTTTCTCGGCTGGCCTGGGAACGCCTTGGGATTCCCCCAGAGGAGCTGCTCCAAGTGGCTGGGGAGAGGGAAGTCTGGGCCTCCCTACTTAGGCTGCTACCCCCGCGACCCGACCCCGGATAAGCGGAAGAAAATGGATGGATGGATGGATTGACCATAGTGTGGCTAGAAAGAGAAATGGATTAGGGGTGGTCCTGAAGGAGGAGTTGGCAAAGAATGTAGTAGATGTGAAAAGAGTGTCAGATAGTGTGATGTGTCTGAAGGTAGATGTAGAAAGTGTGATGCCAAATGTTGCCAAATTCTGAAAAGATCCAGATGAAGTAATAGAGAATATGTCCAGGAGAGAGTGGTGATTAGAGCAGACCTGAATTGGCATGTTAGTGTAGGAATCATATGAGGAAGTGATGGGTAGGTTTGAGGTCAAGGAAAGAAACCAGGAAGGCCAGATAGTGGTGGATTTTGCCAAGAGGAGGGGCATGGCAGTAGTAAACACCTATTTCCAAAAGTGAGGGGAATGTAGGTTGACCTACAGTATGAGTGGTGCCAGAACTATGAAGGAAGACTACATTCTGTGTAAGAGATGGAGATTGAGGACTGTGAAGTTGTGGCAATGGAGAGCGTGGCTAGACAGCACTGGATGTTGTGTAGGATGACTGGTGGTGAAGAAGAGGGAGAGAGAGTAAAATCTGAGGAGACCAAATGCTGAAAATTGTGGAAGAAAGGATGTTGTGAGGAGTTCAGAGAGGAGATATTAAGGCTCTGGGTGGAAAGAAAGAGTTACCAGATGACTGGGCACTGCAGCAACAGATTAGAGTAATTTTGGACTCAGGTAGACTATTTTGAACATAGTGCCATAAAATGAAGGGTGGGAAAAGTTGAACCCCAATACTTAATGTATTTAAGAGCGTATATACCAAGGCAGTAAAACAATACAATTGTTTTTGGCAACCAAAATGTTGAAAATGGCATGTTGCACCAGCAACGATGCATACGTATATTGGTAGAAGGATGTTAGAAATGCAGCTGCCAGGAAAACGACAAAGAGGAGATATATGGATGCAGTTAGAGAGGACATGGAGGTAGTTGGAGTGAGGACAGAGGACAGAATGGCTTGGACGAGAATGACTTGCTGTGGTGTTCCCTGAAGTGGGAACAGCTGAAAGAATATTTGTTCCTCTCTAAAAACGTTTTTTTTTTCTTAGGCCGTTGCTGGATGGATGCCCTGGAGGTGGCTCTGAGCTGTTCCAGTCTGTACACGCTGACAGCCAAAGCTGGGAAAGAGGGCGATATCAGCATCTCTCCAGAGTCCCGACACATACTCCACCTGCTGCAGTCCTCTCCACTCACTGATACAGAGCTTCAAGAGTAAGTAATACACTTACGCCAAAAATACACTACACGCGGCTCCGCTCCGCCCCGCTCCGCAGGTCGCAGCTGTGCGAGTCCAATTTCCACTACCTGCGCTCAGCTCAGGTCCGAGTGGATGCGCTGCTCCGAGACGCATGCGCGGGAATTGCGAGATCGCGCGATAAATCAAGTGATAAATAAGTAAGTCAGAACAAAACAATTCACTCGGTGGAAGAAAGAGAACAACTGTAGATACTGCTGCCTTGATATTCTCTCGTAAATGAGCTACAGGACATGGTTTGAGCAACAGGAAGTGATGTATTACATTTCAGAATAAAATACTTTATTTATTTCTTGTATTTCTTTTTATTTCTTGTATTGCGTTTGTAGGCGTAGTCAGAAATGATAGTTTGACAGCATTTTTGTACAAATAAATCCGTATAGAGCTAGGATTAGTCCGCCCGTGGTGATTTTATTTTGTAAATACGGAAGTTGTGCTCGTTCCTTTTCCTGTTGGTGCGACGTAATCTTCAAAAGTTGACTCCGGCACAGCTCCGTCATCCGGCAGAAATAGAAAAATTTCTAATTTTGACGGACTGCCGTCCGCTCTCCGCAGCTCGCCGCCGCCGTGCGGAGCCAGTGTAAATTCTGTCATTGATTATAATGGGTGCGTATTTGCTGCGGAGGTCGGACCGGAGCGGGGCGGAGCTGCAACGCGTGTAGTGTATTTTTGGCGTTAAAGACCTGCAAATGTGGAAAACAGACAAGAAACACAACTTATTTTCTAGGTGTTCCAATTCCTTTAGCTGTTTCCATCTAACACACTCAATTGCTGCAAAAAAGTGTACCATAAAATTGTTCATATAGTGTGTCGTTGCCTTACCACACACAATCACATACCGGTACACTCGCACATTCAGGTGTGGCATATCAAGATGCTGATTAGACAGCATGATTGTTGCACAGGTGTGTGAGGTGGATGGATTATCTCAGCAAAGGGGAAGTGCTCACTAACTCAGATTTACACAAATTTGTGAACAGTATTTGACAGAATAAAGCCTATTGTGTATGTAGAAAAAGTCTTGGATCTTTGAGGTCAGCTCAAGAAAAATGAGAGCAAAAATGAAAGTTTATATTTTTGTTCTGTGGAAAACATTGTTCTGACATTTTGGCTTAAACATTAAAAAACAGAATACTACTGACTGTTGCCAAGTTCTTGTGAAAAATAAAATGTTTCCCCTCCACAATACTCCCAAGAATACTTTTTGTTGAAAATAAGGACTTTATTGGTAAAACTGAAAGTTTTAAATGTTTTCTCCATTAAAGGTGTACATTTTGATGCAGTTTGCTACTTAACATACAGACTGAGTCAATGAGCGTTCAACTTAAAGAGCTACCTGGAAATGTGATCCTAATCAAGGCAGCTGGTTTCCTAAATGTGGACTGTTCAAATCAGTTGAAAGGTTAAAACAAAACTATAAGTACCGTATCCAGATATTAAGTGCTAAAAGACTAGAAAGTAACTCAAAAAATTGTTTTTGGTTTCATAGTTGGCTTTTTGAGATAATTTATTCTCATGCATAAATTATGGTTAGTTGATACAACTTCTCATGTGAATGTGTTTATATGAAGACATGTTTTCTTTTGCAGCTCCTAATATTAGTTCCTCGATGCTGTTTACATCCTGTGTTAGAATTCCCTCTGCTCCTCACACTTCCCCCTCCTCTTACCTTTTTCATGGCCACTTCCTCCCTCTGACCATCCTTCCCAGCTGTCCCTCCTCTCCCACTCCTGCCAGCCAATCACAGCGCCCTGTTTGCTCACATGACTGACAGGGGAGCAGGAAGATGGAGTACACTCAGAAAGCAGCCATTGCAAGCTTACATGCACACAGAAACACATCTTTGCACACACAGAAATACTCATACACACACAGAGAGACACACACACTCTTGCACATTCAGGAAGCAGGTAAAGCAGGGTCTGCACCATTTTGTCTGTTAGATGAGAATATTGAAATACGCAAGAAAGAAGATAAAAAACGGATTATTGTATGTGTTTTGGGGTTTGCTGGCAACAGCATTTTTAAGGAGCCTAAGAAGAGTTTGTGCTGTTAATTTTCAAGGTAAGGAAAGCAGCTTCTGTTCGAAGGTTTGTTTGACTCAACAGATAGCATGGTGGATTAGTTAATAATGCAGTGTGCTGGAATGTAGCTGCTCTGGTCTGTAAAGTCCACAGGGATTTTGAAATTTGAACTCTCTTCCATTGTTATAGGAGCACAATCCATTTCCTGGTTTTGTCTACACAGTCTGTTTCTAACGATTTGGTTATGAAAGCAAGTAACACACTGGATTTTCTGTCAAATTGACAGGATTTGTGAAATATCTAACACTGAAAGAGCATCTGATAAAAGCGTGCATTGCTTTCTGTTTCACTCTCCTTATTTGCTGTGGGTCTTGTCACCATTAGAGTAGAGACTTGTAGCGTACTGTCTAACTTGTAAAACGAGTATAGGTTTGTTTAACGTCCTTCTCAATCTCAGCCCCTGTATTGCTTTCCTCTTTACTTGTTCTGCTTTCTTTTTATTGTGGCCATTAATAACTGTATATGCATTTTAGTATTCTTTTTATTTCTCACTGTGCTCTGGTTGTGTGCAGACCAATCTAAGCTCTGGGTTTAATACTGTATCAGGAACATTCCATAGTATAAAACAATACTGTATTTCAGTTCTGGGTGCAGTTTAATGAGTTATTCTTAGGCTTTGCTTGTGTTTGTGTGCAGCTGTGTATACCGGTACATTTATTGTGTAGTTCTAGTTCTAATCTTGAATGCAAGTGATCACATTCAATAGCTGTTTTTCAGTTTAACTTTTCAGTGTTAAAAATTTGGCACATAAAAAATTTTGCCCATTCAAACGCAATACTTTCAGTCTCCTGAGATTCAACTGGCTCTATGTCACTGTCTTGAATTCAACTTCTAAAACTTCAGTGTAAAAAAAGGCAGGATTACTTCAGGTCACAGATATTAGCAAAGGATGTCAGAATCCAACACCCACATCTGCTTTCTTAGTCACGTGATGTTACGCTTGTCGCGCTGATTTTGATGGAAAACAGCATCTCCGAGGCGGTCATGGAAGCTAACGCTTAATTCAACTGTGAATTTAATGTTTTCATTTTTCTGTAGTAAGGTTTATGTAGTATCGAACTTGATGAGCAAAAAAAAATACCACAGAAAAATGAAAGCATTAAACCCACCGTTGAGTTAGCGTTAGCTTCCATGACCGCCTCGGACATGCTGTTTTCCTTCAAAATCAGCACAACCAGCGTAATGTCACATGACTAAGGAAGCGGATGTGGGTGTTGGGATTCTGACATCCTTTTGCTAATGTCTGTGACCTGAAGGAACCCTGCCTTTTTTTTACACTTAAAGACCGTGTAAAGTGAAATTAAATGTGTGTTTTTAGTTTGTCACATGGCATAAATATGTGTTATTAATCACCCATATAAATCTGACTGATTAAAAACATTGTTTTCCTTATAAAATTAAGTCTCAAAAATCATGAAAAAACATAATTTTCCCTTGGTCTGAAACTGTGGGGGCGTGTCAGCGCGTGGGCGTGGTTTCAGCGCAGTACTGCGGCCTGCAGCTGAGCTGTGTGTGGAGAGGCAGACAGCAGAGCCAGTAAACCTGCTCTGTTTTTATCTGAGTTCTGTCTGTAACAGCAGCTACTTTTTCCAAGAGTTACGCTGTTTTTGTAAATAGTTTTCTTGTGTGTTTTTAATCTGGAATGAATTAAAAAATAAAAAAAAGTTGTACCATGCGGGAATTGAACCCACAAGGTTTGGGACGGAAGGCAAACGCTTTATCCATTGACCTATCCAGGCATTACAGATACTCGGTATAAAACCACGCGGTATAAAAACACGTTATGATTTGTACGGGTGCCCTGACCATTGCGACATCCAGGGAAGATGCACGAACGAGGCATAATTGATTAGCTAGCTAACAATGAACAAAATATCTATGCTATTGCTATCTGATGCTATCTGCGATTCGCGAGTGAACGGCTCCACCGAGGCGAATTTATACGGCTGGAGCTGCAGGGGGTGGGGCTATACTTAAGAAGACCGCGTGACGAAACGCGGTCACATTTAAAACACGCCTAAAAAATCCTGAAACAGAAATATCTTTATACACAGTTTGCTCTATAACTCCAAAATTAATTGAGCTACAATTTTGAGACTTTTTACTCATTTACAAGATTACAATTATGACATTTATAATGTTTATTGAAGAAAATGTTGAAATTCACTTTACACGGTCTTTAAGATTTAGATGTTGAATTTCAGACAGTGAAATTGAGCCAGTTGAATCTCAGGACACTGAAAGCATTGCGTTTTAATTTTGAAAGGCTAAAGTTTTTTATGTGCCAAATTTTTAACACTAAACTGAAAAACAGCTGTTGAAAATGTGATCACTTTGAAATAATAGTGTGAATTTTTAGCTTGAAGTGAAAATCAATCATTCTTTATTTATAGAGCCCTTTTCAGCAGCCAGAAGGTGCACAAAGTGCTGAACAATACAGAAATAAAACAGACAATCAAAAATAACAATAAAAAACAGCCAGTTAAAAATTAAAAACAATTGAGACATAACAAGAATGTCAAAGAACTACCGGTACTAGGTATTAAAAGCCTGCCTGAATAAAAAGGTTTTAAGATTAGATTAAGAAAACTCCATATCCGTGATGGAGCGCAAGTCCAGAGGTAGCTTATTCCAGAGACTGGGTGCAACAACAGAAAAGGCCCGGTCACCCCATCGTTTGTAGTTGGTCCTTGGGACAGACAGGAGAAATGTATTAGATGATCTCAGTGTTCTCCTATATTCACGGACAGTTACAAGATCAGTCAAATATAGTGGGGCAAGACCATTCAGAGCTTTAAAAGTGAATAATAACATTTTAAATTTAATTCTAAAATCGACTAGAAGCCAATGGAGAGAAAATAAAACAGGGGTAATGTGTTCACGTCTGGAGGTGTTTGTTAAAAGTCTAGCTGCAGCATTTTGGACCAATTGAAGGCGTCTAATGGAGGATTGGGAGATTCCTGCAGTAGTCGAGCCTTGAGGTGAAAAAAGCATGAATGGCCTTTTCCAAATCAAAACGATTTAAAAAAGGCTTAACTTTGTAAAAAAGGCTTAACTTTGTAAAAAAGGCTTAACTTTGTAAAAAAGACGTAATTGATAAAAACAGGCCTTGACTACAGACGCTATTTGTTTATCAAATTTTAAGTCCTTGTCAAATGTCACCCCCAAGTTTTTAACTGTTGGTCTGTATTTGGAAGTTAGAGCACCAAAGTTACAGGGAGCATCATCACCGAAGAAGATGCATTCTGTCTTTCCTTCCTTTAAAAACAAAAAATTGCGGTGAAGCCACCGTTTAATGTCGTCTAATGTCGTCCCGGGAAAAGAGCAAATTAAATTTCAAAACGTATAGAAATGATGACAATTTTTTTAGATAAAAAATGTACAGTATTCTGAATATATTTTAACACTGAAAAATTAAATACAAACATGCAATACTAAAATTTCAGTGGCGTTTTTAATTAAAATCCTAGCAACACATATTTACTTCCATAGTCTTCAGTTATGTAAACCAGATACTACATTACAGAGCCAAGTTCTACATTCATTTATAATTATTCTAAATCTTGAAATATTATTGATTCCAGACTACTTTACAGGTTAGGTTTATTTCTAATGGACATCGGAAGAGAACTGACATTTTTCATGATAAAATCATTTTGATTTCTGCAATTTTTTTAATATATTTATAAATGCATAGAGTCTCTGTTTATCTGTTTACTTGTAAATTGTGACTTCTAAGGTTGAGATCATGATGTGAGGTGAGCATTTACAATTGTTTAAAGTTGGCAATGTTAATTACCTCACTGATACTATCAAAGATATTCAGATTTTAGTAGCACTCGGTGGTTGCTTTTTATTTTCAGATTCTACAAAAAAACAATTATATTGATATATTTTTCTAAATCAGTCTGAAATACAACCTTCAATGAAGTCAAAACCACCTCTAATATATCTAATTCCACATTAAAATGTTAGTTTTAAAAATTTGTAAGTCAGATCCATCCATCCATTCTCTTCCGCTTATCTGGGGTCGGGTCGCGGGGGTAGCAGCCTAAGTAAGGAGGCCCAGACTCCCCAGCCACTTGGAGCAGCTCCTCCGGGAGAATCCCAAGGCGTTCCCAGGCCAGCCGAGAAACATAGTCCCTCCAGCGTGTCCTGGGTCTCCTCCCGGTGGGACATGCCCGGAACACCTCACCAGGGAGGCGTCCAGGAGGCATCCTAACCAGATGCCCGAGCCACCTCAACTGGCTCCTCTCGATGTGGAGAAGCAGCGGCTCTACTCCGAGTCCCTCCCGGATGACTGAGCTTCTCACCCTATCTCTAAGGGAGAGTCCAGACACCCTGCGGAGAAAACTCATTTCAGCCGCTTGTATCCGAGATCTCGTTCTTTCGGTCACAACCCAAAGCTCATGACCATAGATGAGGGTGGGAACGTAGATCGATCGGTAAATTGAGAGCTTTGCCTTTTGACTCAGCTCTCTCTTCACCACGACAGACCGGTACAGCGCCCGCTTCACTGCGGACGCTGCACCTATCCGCCTATCGATCTCACGCTCCAGTTTTCCCTCATTCGTGAACAAGACCCCGAGATACTTAAACTCCTCCACTTGGGGCAGGACCTCCTCCCCGACCCGGAGAGGGCATGCTACCCTTTTCTGGCTCAAGACCATGGCCTCGGATTTGGAGGAACTGATCCTCATCCCGGCCGCATCACACTCGGCTGCAAACCGCTCCAGTGAAAGCTGTAGATCACGACCTGATGAAGCCATAGGACCACATCATCTGCAAAAAACAGAGAAGCGATTCTAAGGCCACCAAAACGGATCCCCTCAACACCTTGGCTGCGCCTAGAAATTCTGTCCATAAAAGTTATGAACAGAATCGGTGACAAAGGGCAACCTTGGCGGAGTCCAACTCTCACTGGAAACGAGCCTGACTTACTGCCGGCAATGCGGACCAAGCTCTGACACCGGTCGTACAGGGACCTAACAGCCCGTATCAAAGGGCCTGGTACCCCATACTCCCGGAGTACCCCCACAGGGCCCCCCGAGGGACGCGGTCGAATGCCTTCTCCAAGTCCACAAAGCACATGTAAACTGGTTGGGCAAACTCCCATGTATCTTCCAGGACCCTGCTGAGGGTGTAGAGCTGGTCCAGTGTTCCACGACCAGGACGAAAACCACACTGCTCCTCCTGAATCTGAGGGTCGACTATCTGATGGACCCTCCTCTCCAGAACCCCTGAATAGACCTTACCAGGGAGGCTTAAGAGTGTGATCCCCCTATAGTTGTAACACACTCTACGGTCCCCCTTTTTGAATAGGTGAACCATCACCCCAGTCTGCCAATCCAGGGGAACTGCCCCCAATGTCCACGCAATATACTATAAATAGTGTTCGTTGCGTACCGCTTTCCTCCCCTGAGACGCCGGATGGTGGACCAGAATCGCCTCAAAGCCGTATGGAAGTCATTCTCCATGGCCTCTCCGAACTCCTCTCACGCCCGAGATTTTGCCTCAGCAACCACCTGAGCCGCATGCCGTTTGGACTGTCGGTACCTATCAGCTGCTTCCAAGGTCCCACAGGCCAAAAAGGCCCAATAGGACTCCTTCTTCAGCCTGACAGCATCCCTCACCGCCTGTGTCCACCACCGGGTTCGAGAGTTGCCGCCACGACAGGCACCAACAACCTTGCGGCCACGGCTCCGATAAGCCGCCTCGACAATAGAGGCGCGGAACATGGCCCATTTGGACTCGATGTCCCCCGCCTCCTTTGGAACGTGTTCAAAGCTCTCCCGGAGGTGGGAGTTAAAGCTCCGTCTTACGGGAGACTCTGCCAGACGTTCCCAGCAGACCCTCACAATACGTTTGGGTCTGCCAGGTCTGACCGGCATCCTCCCCCACCATCGGAGCCAACTCACCACCAGGTAGTGGTCAGTTGACAGCTCCGCCCCTCTCTTCACCCGAGTGTCCAAGACATGCGGCCGCAGATCAGATGAGACGACAACAAAGTCGATCATCGAACTGCGACCTAGGGTGTCCTGGTGCCAAGAGCACATATGGACACCCTTATGCTTGAACATGGTGTTCGTTATGGACAATCCATGACGAGCACAGAAGTCCAATAACAGAACACCACTCGGGTTCAGATCAGGGGGGCCGTTCCTCCCAACCACACCCCTCCAGGTCTCACTGTCATTGCTCACGTGAGCTTGAAGTCCCCCAGTAGAACAAGGGAGTCCCCAGGAGGTGCACTCTCCAATACCCCCTCCAAGGACTCCAAAAAGGGTGGGTAATCTGAGCTGCCGTTTGGCGCATAGGCACAAACAACAGTCAGAGCCCGTCCCCCCACACGTAGGCGAAGGGAGGCTACCCTCTCGTTCACCAGGGTGAACCCCAACGTACAGGCACCAAGATGGGGGGCAACAAGTATGCCCACTCCTGCTTGGTGCCTCTCACCAGGGGCAACTCCAGATGGAAGAGTGTCCAACCCCTCTCAAGGAAACTGGTTCCAGAGCCAGAGCCATGCGTTGAGGTGAATCCGACTATTTCTAGCCGGAACCTCTCAACCTCACAACCCAGCTCAGGCTCCTTCCCCACCAGAGAGGTGACGTTCCACGTCCCCAATGTAAGTCAGATCTCAATACAAAAATGTTTCAAAAACTTTGAAATCCTAGGAACATTTGTCATCTGTAGATCATTTCAAGCATCGTTTTAAAGAATATGTTGTACTGTACCAGTTTCAGTGCAGTATCATTAACTGGTTGTTTGTCACTGCTGCTTAAACACAGTTGTTCTCACGTTTGTGTTCATTTGTCTGTTTTATTAGGTTGCATGAGGCGTCCCTGCTTGGCGATCACCACATGGAGCATGACGCCTTCTCTGACAAATCGGAGCGGGAAACTCACGATGACTGGGACACATCAGCCATTGACAATGGTGGAAGGCTGACAGAGGAGAGCGACATGGAGCAGCAGTCAGACGAGATGCCCCCTGCACCACAACCCACTGCTTATGTGGAGCAGAGCACAGAGGAGTTGGTTGAGGTAAAAGGGACCAGCTTTTCTTTGTGCTAAGTTTTATCAGCATTTATTGTCCTCAAGTATGCAAATTAACCAGTCATGCCCTCAGCCTGTTCTTTGTCTTTAGTACCAGTATGTGAATTACCTCCACACTACTCTGTTATCTTTCTTTATTTGACCCTGCCCTGCTTATCTGTTTTTAGGCTGGTGAAGCCTCTCAGGTCGAGACTGTATCGGACGAGAACAAGGGTCTGATCTGGGGTCTGCTGAAGCAGCTACGACCGGGGATGGACTTGTCAAAAGTGGTTCTGCCGACGTTCATCCTGGAGCCCCGCTCCTTCCTAGACAAGCTGTCTGACTACTACTACCATGCAGATCTGCTCTCACAGTTAGTAACTTTATTTCATCTGTGTCGATGAAACTGTTTGACATTTTAACTATTTTAGTTCTTTTTAAGTCTCTGATTGTTCTTCTCTTTACCCCAGGGCTTCACTAGAAGAGAGCGCTTATGGTCGGATTAAGCAGGTGCTAAGATGGTACCTGTCTGGCTTCTACAAGAAGCCAAAAGTAAGATATGATCTGTTTTCATTAGGTGTTGTCTAATTGGCTTTATTTTATGACAACAATGATCACACGTCAACAACTATTCATGATTTTTGACAGTAATGTAAAATTAATGTTTGAGTTCAGTTGATTAATGTACAGTATTTTTATTGATGAAAAGAAACAAAATAAAAAGCATTTATTACATGACTGCTAAACCATGCTTTCTCCTGATACTCAGTCACATATTCTACTTATTGATTTTCTATAAGTGAACATTTTCATTTCACATTATTATTGTTTTTACTTTGTATTTTTGTTGCTGTTTTGAGCTCACCGTTTTCAAAAAATTACATGCAGTGGCTTCATACGCTGGCTGCATGACAGATGGTCCATTTGCTGTTGTAAAAGCATCAGGAGATGCTTTTTACTTGTTTCACTCATTAAATTTATGTCCTCTGTGGCAGCAGCATCACTGAGGAGCAGCGCTCTGTGTGAGCCGCAGAAAATGCCTGTATATCATTTGGGACTTACTCAGCACTTTTTGTGCTGACTCCATACGGAGGCTTTGCATAAATAGATCCACGAACACTAAATTACTTCTCATTAAAGGGCCTACAAATCGCAACTTGAATACTTAAATTACAACATCTGCAGCACTGTGTGCCATTACTGCTGCTGTTACATCCTATGCAACAGTCCAGATATGCTGTTACATCCTATGCAACAGTCCAGATATGCTGTTACATCCTATGCAACAGTCCAGATATGTAATAATAATCAGATTATTTGTCCATTGTGAGGAAAGTACGGTAATCTAGCTCACCTTTGACAAAATATAAACACAAATCATTTGTATCATTTGATGTTTGAATCAATATTTTTTGTGTTTCCAGGGGCTGAAAAAGCCATACAACCCAATCCTGGGTGAGACATTTCGCTGCTGCTGGCTTCATCCTCAGACTGACAGCTGCACCTTCTACATATCTGAGCAGGTTAAACCAGAGTCAGAGCTTAAAAGCTGGACATGGTTCATGCATTGTGTGAAACACTGTACAATCTGTTCAATTAAGAGGCCTCACATCCATGCAATAAACAAGTTCATGTTTATAAAGAATGTACAGGTATCTGACACTGTCTCTCTTCCTGTCTTCTGCCAGGTGTCCCATCATCCACCCATCTCGGCATTTTATGTCTGCAATAGAAAGGATGGGTTTTGTATCAGTGGGAGCATCTTGACCAAGTCTAAGTTCTATGGTACACATAAATTAGTACATACCCATACGCCTATAAAATGCATTATAATGTAATAGCAGGTTTGGTCCTAATGTTGTCCCTGTTGTTGATGCATGCCAAGATTGATTCTTGCATTTTTTTCCACAGTCACTGTAAATTTATTAGGAAAATTTGATTTTTGTGTCTTGTTGTAGGTAACTCTCTGTCTGCTATTTTGGACGGCAAAGCCAGGTTGTTGTTCCTGAGCAGGGATGAGGAGTATGTCATCACTATGCCCTACGCTCACTGCAAAGGTAAACGTCTATGTGACATTTACTAATTAATCCAGCAATGCTCTTTGTACTTGAACATCAAGTCCCTATAGTTTTTTCATATTGTAACTTACTGTACAGATGTTTTTATTTGCTATTTATACACGCTTTAGGTACTTTTAAATCAATTAGTCAGTAAGATCACAGATTATGTTCTTACAGAGGATATTGTTGAAATCCTCCACCAATCTGAAAGTCAGGGCTCTGATCCCTACCCCATCCATTTGTGTTATTGTTAAGACATAAACTCCCAGTTTCCTGTACAGAATAAGAAACTCAATGTGAACAGGTGTGTGATTGGATTATTGAAAGACGGGCCGTTGAACAAAAACAAAGTTAAATAGTGGAGTATTCATCATACACACACACACAGCCACAGTGCTACTTGTTTGTAAACGCCTTTATCTCAATGTAAGGTTGCTCAGCTGTACAGTACTCTTTATTTTTATTATATTATACATTATTATTTTATACTAAGTTATACTACATTATATTATATTATACATGCATTAAAATTCTCCATTGCCACAACAGATTTCTGTCATTTTGAATGTAGCCAGGATGGAT